>OY829330.1:15075893-15286614 GCA_963691655.1 Toxonevra muliebris
TTAATGAAGAAAATTGTTCTAGAAACAACTATTCTATAAATGAATTTTGTGCTCCTATCGTCAGTCTGTTGATGTAGAGCGATCATTTTCTTTATACCCTTCTTTTTAAGACCCGGGAAAGAAACAATAAATTAAAATTGTTCTCATGATTATTTACATATTTACTTAAATTCGATTTGAGTTAAACTTTTTATGTACATTTTATATTTTTGTTGCTTTTTACAAATTTATTTTATATTTTAAAGGGAATCACGTGGCAACGCTTTAAACCATCTGACGTTTATTTTTTTCACTAAATTTCGTCCTCTACAAAAAATTAAATTTTTACGTGCTATTATTCGCTAGTATCAATTAATTTGCTGCGTTTATACTTAATCTAATTTATAAAAGCTGAGGCTCATAATTTTTCTCTCGGATTTACATTCTACTTAAATTTACAAGTTGGTTGAGTTATTGTGTTTTGTACATAACCTCAATTTGTGTGCACTGAATTCTTCTTGCTTGCTGCTGTGGATGGTCTTTGCTTTTGCAATGGATGATTTTTGTGGCGGTTGTGACAAAGGCTTTTCGAGAAATGATAGCTTTATTGTTCCGTGCAGCGCTTGTGCAAAAAACAATTTCATCGTGCCTGCTGTACTGAGCCACTCTCGGAATATGATGTTAAAATGCTAAAAGCCAACAAACAATTAGGTTATTTCTGTAAAGATTGCTTTGGGTTGTTGAATAAATTAACTAAAGTCTATGAGTCTGTTGCTGAATCGCAAAAAGCTGGCTTCAGTAGTCTTCTTAATATCTTTGAAGTGAAATGGAAAATGCTTAATTAACAATTCATTGAGCTCAAAGGTGTCATGGAGTCTAAGTTTAACAAGCACTTAAACCTTAACAACGAATTTTATGTTCAATTTTCAAACATTTCCACTGAATTGAAGTCTCTTAAAAATAATCTCTTGGACTCAGATACTGATGTCAGCCGCTCTTCATACGCTACTACTGTTCCAGTGCCTGCTTTATCGTTCTCTCACTCCGATATGATTCCTGTCGCTGTTGATTGCAATTCTATTGAAGTTGCATCTTCTCCAGTGGTTCCGAATAATCTGACATGGGCTCAAACAGTCGCAGCTGCTTCGCCAAATGCTTCTCCTAATGAATTCAGTAATTGTACAAACTCTAATAGTGTTGCTTGCTCAGCTCTTCGATATCACAGCCAAAAATCTACTACCAATGCTTCTCTTTTGCCGCCTGTTGCACGTGCTACTCGTCGTATTGCTCCGATATCTTCGCCTGCATCTCTTACTACTGGTTCTGCTGCTCGTTCCCTTTCCACTAATGACTTCCCATCTCTCAATTCTGTTCCTGTATGGACTACAGTAAGTAGAAATAAACGCAATAATGATCAAGTCTTAGTTGGTTCTAATGCTAACTCTGGTTTGGAGGTTGCTGCCCGTATGAAGTGGCTGAATTTATCTTCATTCCTGCCCTCAGTAATCTTGGATAATATTATTACATTGTCAAACGTGCTGGTATAGATAAGCACCTACTTTTGTGTTATAAGTTAGTCAAAAAAGATGCGCCTCTTGAATCATTAAGGAGAGTTAACTTTAAACTTGGAATTGCTGAATCATCATATAATAAGATCCTGATATTTGGCCTGCGGATGTTCAAATTCTCCCCTTCCAAGGACGGTAGATCTTACAACCGTTTCATAACATCGTCAGAAATTTTAGCCAGTGCTTCACCTTTAGCTGTACCTCCTAACTGTCTTCCCCAGCAATTAATCTCTACATCAGATCACTTAACAAGCACTGCAAATGGTGTAGCAATTGTTACAAATAATGTTAACTGTGATCGTAGCTTAAAAATCTATTACCAGAGTGCATCGGGACTGCACTCTAAGTCAAATCAAATTTTTGCAGCTACATCACAATTAGAATATGAAGATTTTGTTATAACTGAAACTTGGCTCAATGCAAATTTCTACGACGAGGAGTATTTTGATCTTAATGTTTACCACGTTTTTCGTAAAGATCGGGACTCTGAAAAGACTGGATGTATTCGGGGAGGTGGAGTTCTCGTAGCGGTGAAACGATCGTTTTCGGCAGCTCTAACAGTCTTGAATAATATGGATTCCCAGTTGGATCAATTATGTGTTTCGGTTCGGGGGTCTGCTGGCTTATTGTTCATTTGCGTTTCATATGTGCCACCGAATAGCTCATTTGAACTGTATAAAGCGCATGTCGATAACACTTCGTTTCTATCAGCTAATCATTTAGGTGATAATCACTTATGTGTGTTGGGTGATTTTAATTTAACTAATTTATCTTAGAACTATGCTTGTGAAAATTATTCTTTGATTCCGTTTAATGTTAGTAGAGATATTGATTGTTATGTTATTGATAGCTTGTTTGATAAAGGTCTCTTACAAATTAACTGGTGTTTAAATGAACTCTTGAAAATATTAGATATAGTCTTCATTAGTAATGATATTAATTACATATTAAGCGAATCTGTTTTTCCTATTTCTCCGAAAGTAAAGCATCATGTTCCAATATCTATTGATTTTGAGTTTCATTAGTTTTTACCTGCCAACACCAACAATATCAATAATCCGGATCTTGATTTTAAGCAGTGTGATTACATTACTTTAAATCGTATTATTAGTGAAATCGATTGGGGTGCTGAGTTCAAGGTTTTGGATGAGGTTAGTTGTTTTAAATATTTCAAATCAAAAATAAATTCTATTTGTGTTGAGAATATTCCACGTAAATCTAGAAAAAGCTACAGGCTTCCATGGCATACGAAAGAACTTAAAAAATTAAGAAATCTTAGAAATAAATTTTAAAAAAAGGTATGTTGCAACAAGTAATAGTGATTCTTTTATTAAGTACAGGTTCTATATGAGTGAATTTAACTTACTTGATAAAGCACTCTATAATCAGTATATTTCTGGCTCATAGTTAAAAAAATATATATAAGAAAATATACATGATGTCTGCCGAAGATATAGTTTCAATTCAATATACAATTGGCGAGTGTATTTAATAATAGATATCTTATATTATTTTTGTCTTTGATAAAATTAAAATTTTTTCACTTTTTTTGTTTCTCAAAAAATAAAACAGCTGTTTCTCAAAAATTTGTCAAATGATCCATCATGCCATTCAGAAGACACAAAATGTATATACGTAGCAGAAGCGAATTTAATCTCAACATTTTGAGCCTCCGATGTGTCTTCTGAATGCAACCATTCTCTCTTTGTGTTCGGTGCAACAACAATTTCATCGTGTTCGCCGAGCATACTCCCAATATAACCACACCCTAAGCGCCTGGTTATATTGGTACTCGGTGTTCGACGAACACAAAACATTTTCTCCCGTGCTCGGTCAAGGTGGTTACATTTAGCTCGTTGCAGAGTTGTTTTTTGTAAAAATATACTCGTTTGTTTAATACTATTTAATATGTAATGACGCTGTTTTGTAAAATAACTCATTGCCACCCTGAATACTCGGCGTGCTCGGTGTACAATACACCGAGTATATTGTGTTCGAAGTGAGAGTGAGTAAAGACTCTCTCTTTGTGTTCGGTGCAACAACAATCTCATGGTGTTCGCCGAGCATACTCGCAATATAACTACAGCCTTACGAGTTACAGAATCGCACCCCAGATCACCCCGTTCTCCAATACTATTTATCGGGCTGCCAGACTTAAAGCTAATTTACAATATGCACATAGTTGCATTTACAAAGAAAAATATTACAATATATTATTGATAGTAAAACCTTCAAGCTATTTTTCATATCTAAACATTGTATAAATATTGTTTGCGTGATATGAAAATTTTTTCTTATGTCACTACTCTTATTTTGACTGTATGTATCTATTAGTTACCTGAAGTTGTTATATACTATACAATATTAACATTAAACTTTTATAATGTAGGTACGTGTGTAACCCCAAAGCACCAATTTAAATGCAAATGACTTTTGAAATTGAATTAAAGAATTTTACATATAAAAAAATAACTAAAAATTCTCGTTGTCTTCGTATAATCTATTTTAATGTTATTTTACGCATGATGTGAACGCCCGAATCTCTGCCTGCTACTCTCCAGTTTAGCACAGAAATTTTCCTTCCACTTAATTTACTTTATTACGTATTAGTTAACTTAATTTAAAAATGGAAAAATAATGAGAAATTATAAAGTAATATAAAATTACATTGTTCTACATACTCCTATGTGTTAAGTTGATTCTGTTGTCTGCCACTTTATGACAATGAGATATGATTAATATTCTCAACGGCGACAACTTAGCAATCTCTTAATAGGGTTTGGGATATAGAGATAATTTTCACGTGAGGTTTTCTATCTTCTGATAAAGTTTTCAACTTTCATAGGCGTCTTAAATATGTGTAAAAGTAAAGAATCGGCGTAATGTATGGTTTTCAAGTCATATTCCCTGTCAAAGAGAGAGAAAGGGCAGAATTTCCTATATGAGATTTGCCAACATGCCGGAAAATTTAATTGAATTTGACGTAGTCAAAACCAGACATAACGTTGAAATTAACGTAACACATATTGCGGTGGAAAGTGAAACGATGGAAAAAAAAGAATTTTTGACTTTTGGATGTATGCAAATAAAGAAAAGAGCGAATAAGCAAGCAAAGTCTACTCTTGCAAGAACAAAAATAACAGCACTCTCTCTCTCACATATTTATGTAGGTATGCATTTGCACTAAAGAATTTCTTGCAAAAACAACCCAACTAACAAACAGTAAATTCTGAAATCAATCACTCTCTTATTTGAGATGAGATTGAGAAAGCCGACGGCCGAGTCCCCATGGAAATAATTTATTCATTTGAAAAAAGTCTGATAACGATCTCGTTCCTATTAATGTCTGCTCCTGCACCCTATGATACTCTCTTTCTCTCATATTTAAAAGGAACTAAAAAAGTTTCGTAAGAAGTCTTTACTAGACACCTACAGAATCGTCGAAATTCTGAACATTGATATTTCCAATTATATACATATATGGTCAAGTCTTTGGTCTGGCATGTCACATTTGCACAATTATTTTATCGAACTCACATTATCAAGGCTTCAAAGACCCACATTTCGCATATGCAAAGTTTGTTTTCATCTTCTATGGTTTTTGAGTTTTTGGCGTTTTAATGCGTCTATCACTTTACACAATTTATTTGAAGTTTAGAGTTAAATGAAGAGATTATCATGAAGGTTGTTTGAACAAATACATTTATCGCAATTTTATGGACTTTTATGCACGACCTGTCACGTTACACTAAAATTCTGTCACGTTATCAGTGTGAAATTTTCTCTGATTGAAGAGCAATAAATGATAGGACCGAAAAATTTTGGTGCCAAATTTGATCTCCAAGTGCGTTATGACCAGGGAGCGGATTTTGTGGACCTTAAAACAAAGAAAAATGCAAAATAAACTTGCAAAAGAGGCACTAAAAACACACAAAAAAGACAGCATAAAGCTGAAAAAGTACAAAAAGATTGGGAATCAGTTACAATTTAAAATTTTTTTATTTTATCAAAAAAATTGTGTTCAAATGCTCTTTAAAACAAAGTTTTACGTCTGTAGAAATATAGGAATTTTTGTTTTAAGTACTTGGAACTTATTTAAAGAAAATCTTAATTTGTATAGTTAAAGCCATTAACCCGTTAAGTCCAAGAAACCGATTAATATCAATAAATCTTTAATCATCGTCACAAATGGTATTATCGAATTTTTAATTTTTTTTTTAAGTTTCTCTCTTCGGGTTAGAATAACTGTGATAGCGATTACGTATTCCGGTAGCTTTTTTTATCTGCATTAAAATATACTCCTTTGTTGTGCGTATACGCATCATGAAGACTTTATGAGTTAAAGAGCTTACTTACATAAAAATTGAAATTTTTAAAGCAAAAAAATGGAGTTAGAGGAAGCAAAGCTAACGAAGTCGCACAGTTACAAAAGCAAACCAAGACGAATGGAGCCGCCAAATAAAGTTGCAGATGCGTTTACCTTTCCAAAACTTCTACAAGCAAAATATACCAATGGGCCAACATTGACATGGTTAAATGATGTCCAGCTTTATCGGTGACTCCATCATTCTAAATGAAAATAGATTTTCCACCAAATTTTTGAAGTAAAACTTCTTTTCTCTTGTCCTAGAGTAAAACCAACCGGATGTAACGTCGCGCGTAAGTTTGCAATGCGACATAATTTTGTCGAGCAATGTGCATGAGGGGCTAAATATCAATATTCGGTAACTGAATTCACGAGCAAACTATATAATAAACGATTCATAAATAGTTTTAATTCAATATAACATTTTAATTACACACACACACACGCCTATGGCAGAAAGAACAATGTGTAGCGTCGCCATCTTAAAGTTTATGACAGTTATACATTTCACATACAGATGGCGTAAATGTCCAAGGAATTATATGAAGATGTCGCTCACAAAAAGAGTTCGTCCATAATTGTCATCGAAACACAAGCAAATGAAATTAAATAACACAAGCCAATGAAGTAAAAAATTTAGCGATTGAAAAATTTAATTTGCTTGTATTTCGTTTAGTTCACAAGAAGTTTCACTTCTGCCTTGTGTTCGTTAATTTGGGTAATCCAAACTAAACACACAAAATAATTTTTTCGTACTGTGGACTCATCGGAAACTTTCTTCTTTATTATATTTTTAGTAGACTATGAAAATTAAATATAAGTGTTAATTTTCAAAGTTTTGACTACTTTGTTTATGTCTAGTTTATTTCAAGTAAAGTATATCAGGATAAATTAACATATGTAGTCATCACAATAACAGTGATCTTAGTGATAGTTCTTAGTATTTCAATATCCTATAGAAGCTGATAACTAATATTTGAAGTCGTAACCCAGAATTACAGATTTTATTTCAAATATGTTCACTGAATAGAGATATTGAAAGAAACTTCCACTACCGTTCTCTATAGTTGTTTGTTGTGTGTTTTCTCATTGTTACTAGTCAACATCCCTGCCAGACAAGGCTAATGGAAACTCTAATATAGTAACAAAGTTTTTGGCTAAACAAAGACGGCCTGATTGAGTATTTCAAATTTGTATATCTTACTCTCTCTTCTCCTAGTTAACTATTTACGGTAGGTAGGGTAAAAACTGTCCCAACTTTTGCATATTTTTTTATGCATAGTGTGATATATTTTATTCCACCTAGAAAAGTTAAAATTACTTATAGTCATATGGTTTAATATTTTATTTACGGTTTCCCATTAAGTTGTCAATGCTATAAACCAAAAAAATTCCGATCAACTAGTGTTTTTATTTTCTTTAAAATAGTGTGGCTCAAAGAGTTAAAAAACAGTAATAGTGCTGGGAACATTGCAAGAGTAAAAGAAATGAAATTCGGTAATAGTAATAATAATTTGCTTGTATGGCTCAGTTGGTAAGCGCGTTGTTCGACAGTCATGATGTGGATCTTCAGCCACAAGTTCGAGTCTGGAAAAAGGCAACTCAAGAAAAAATAAAATAATATAAAACGATAAATAAATAGGTAAATAAAAAAAAAAAGTTATTTTATTTTTTTATTTTCGTATAATTAAGGGTTTTGTTGTCTTAACCTTAAAAACTTTTTAATTTTAAAGTACTGTAATAACTAATAAAAAAAATTAATTACTCGTTTTCTTTAATTGTAACTTAGCCAGGAATCGAGCCCGGGACTGCCGAGTTAAGAGACTAGCACGCTACTTACTAGACCACTACGGAGTTAGTCCTAACTGATATCTACGTAAGATATAACCGTTTTTGACGTTAAATTTAACAGAAGATTACGGTTGGCCTAACATGGTAATAGTAGCATGAGTAAGTGAGACAACTACATGTTGAGAGATACTTGACAGTGCAAGTTTGAGCAACCATGTCAGACAGGGCTAAGGGAAACTCGAATACATTAACAACATTTTTGGCTTTCACTAACACAACTTCAACATTTTACACGGTCAATTTTTAGAAATAATGATAAACAAAGACAGCCTGATTGAGTATTTCAAATTTGTATATCCTACTCTCTCTTGCATAGTTAACTGTTTAAGGTTAGGTAGGGTAAAAATTGTCCCTTAGTTTTTTATGCATGGTGGGATATATTTTGTGGCGTACACGTAATGCAACCGTGGTAACATAACTACGCAACTCTGTTGATACTTATTCGATAATTCAATGAGTCGATAAAATAATTCTAGAAGATTCGAACGCACGTGTAACGCGCACAATAAAATATATTATAACTTAGTATAGAAATCGATTCGTTTTATTTATTCCATTTGTGGTTATGCCACATATTGGAGACTCCGACGACGCACAATGTCCGAAAAGGAAGAACCAGAAAACCCATTCGTCGATCTGGTGCAGCTACGCCAGGTGCACGCTAGGAACGCGCAAGAGACAACTAGGAGAGATGGCACGGAACTCGCAAAAGTTTCAGTGAAAATCCCCCCCATTTTGGCACGCTAAGCCAGAACTATGGATCGCCCAAGTTGAATCTCAATTTATAGCCGCCGGTATCACAAGCGACAGAACTAAGTACCATACTGTCGTGGCAGCTGTGGAGAGTAGCGTTTTGGCGCAAATCAGTGACATAATACTGAATCCACCAAGCAATGACATGTAGCTAACATTAAAAGACCGTCTTATTACGCAATTCGCGGATTCCGAGCAACGACGTGTTAAAAAATGACTACAAGAGCTCGAGCTAGGCGACATGCGCCCATCGCATCTTCTCCGCGAAATGCGTGGTTTGGCAGGTAAAGAGATTAACGTAGCACTGAGCCGCTCGACAAAGTGGCGCTCCTTGCTGATAAAATAAGTAAGATTAGCGACGAACCACATGTCAACGTAATAAATTCCCAGTCATCAGCAAACATTCCATCGTCTCACATCGAGCAACAGTTGGCCGCAATTACTAAAAAGAGGACTCACAGCAACACGTTCGTCTTCTCGGCGCAGCACGGAAGGCCTGTGCTAGTACCATGCAAAATTTGGAAGCGACCCGAAAAAGTGTCGCAGCACATGCACTAAAAATTTAAACTATATAGTCAGTCGTCAATGGCGGTTGACGATAGACTCAACATGGGGAACTGCCACCTTACAGTAGTCGATCAGAATTCAAAACTTAAATTTTTGGTTGATACGAGAGCTGAAGTCAGATTAGTACCACCCTCGCAATCGCAACGAAAACACCCAGACAAAAATTTCTACCTCTATTCAGCAAACAAATCAGCAATCAAAACTTACGGCGAAAGAAATATGTGCATTAACATAGGTGAATTGCTTAGGAATTCTATTGTCGCCATTCTCGGCGCCGATTTCTTATCTCATTTTAATTTGTTGGTCAGCTTAAGACAGCGCAAATTAATAGACGCCGTTACGAAAATAACACAGCTTTGCTCACTGTCAACAAGAGAAGAGGTAATAATAAATCTGTCAAGCATTAATCAAAATCCACCATTTCAGGAACTGTTACACGAATTTAATGATATACCTTTAGACAACCGCTCTAGTAAGAAACCATGCCACGACGTTACGCATCACATCGTCACGAAAGGAGCACCTGTTTTTTCCAAGCCGAGACGACTAGCACCCGACAAGTTAAAAGCTGCCAAAGCTGAACTACAATTTTTACTGAGCGCAGGTATTTGCCGTCCATATCGTAGTCCGTGAGCAAGCCCTCTCCATATGGCAAAGAAGAAAAATGGTGAGTGGAGGCCGTGTGGCGATTTTAGAAGGCTGAATAGCGTCACCGAGCCAGATCGTTATCCCTCGCCACACTTGCACGATTTCACTCACGCGCTATATGGTTGCTCAATTCTTTCTACGCTTGATTTAAGCCGAGCATACCATCGAGTGAACGTAGAACCATCTGATATACCGAAGACGGCAATCACCACGCCGTTTGGCATGTATGAGTTTTCATACATGTGCTTTGGGCTACGAAACGCCGGCCAAACCTTTCAGCGCTTTATGGACCACCTACTCCGAGAATGTGACTTCGCCAGGACATATCTCGACGATATACTAATTTCTTCGAAAGATATAAATCAGCACCGCCAGCGTTTGCGCATGGTACTTACCAAACTGAGCGAGTATGGATTGGTTATAAATTCATCTAAATGCATGTTGGGACAGCCACAAGTTAAATTTTTGGGATTTACAATTAGTAAAAACGGTATCACTCCACCAGAAGAGAGAATATTAGCGCTTAAAGATTACAAGTTGCCCGAACGAGTTTGCGACTTAAGACGATTTCTCGGTATGGTAAACTTTTTCCGAAGACTCCTACCTAATGCTGCAGAGCGACAGCTAGCATTATCAAAGCTCATAAAGAGTAACAGAAATAACGACAAAACAAAAATCGAGTGGTCTGATGACGCAATGTACGCGTGTCAGTCGTGCAAAGATGACTTATGCATAGCCACACTGCTTTCGTTTCCGAAACCTAACGCGCAGCTTTCTTTGACGGTAGATGCCTCGGGAGTAGCGGTAGGCGCGGTCGAGTACGATTTCGCTTTCCCGCATAGGGGGGAGTGATGTGGCGTACACCTAATGCAACCGTGGTAACATAACTACGCAACCCTGTTGACGTGTAACGCGCGTAATAAATATATTATAACTTAGTATAGAAATCGATTCGTTTTATTTATTCCATTTGTAGTTAAGCCACCTCGAAAAGTTGGGATTACTTAAAATCATATGAGTCATTCCATATGAAATCGTCTGAAAAATAAAAGTATCTTAGATCCTGCTTAAACTTTGTGAGAATCTTCTTTAGGGTCCCAAAGAAGGAAATCCGACGTCATAAATTTTTCTCATGCTCCACTTCGCGACAGCGTGAATTAAAAGATTTGAAAAGTGTAATTTTAATTCTTTCTTTTTTTAACTGTAAAATTTGTTTGGTTAAAGATATATTCACGTTTCAAAGCGGCGTTCTAAAGCTAAAAATAGTAGTTTTTTTCTAATTAAATTTAAATTCCCATATTTAATACTCACACCCAGAAAAATACCCATCTCTAAAAGAAAGAAAAAGTTTCCTCAATTTGAATCCACGAAAATTTCTCTCGTTTAAGTAAATTTTCCCCAAAATGAAGAAAAATGTGCCCTTTCATGGAACCATGGTGTTCAATTTGAAGTAAGTTATTTCTTCATTGTTACAAATTTAGTTGCATAGAAAATGTAAGAAAGAGACGAATATACCAAAAATGTTCTCCATACAAAATTTTGGTATACACAAAAAACTGGCTTTACTCTTTTGGCCTTAGCAGACAATCGCGTTCGCTTTGTTTTTCTTTTGAATTTTTTAGTCGGCGTCTCTATTTCAAGCGAAGCGGTTGTGCTTGTGGCTGTTGATATAATTTGTAAAAAAAATATATATTTTGTGAAAAAATATATTGAAAAGATATAAATTTCAATAAACTTCAATTTATAATTTTTTGATGTCTATAAGGATTTTTTGATCATTTCAAGGCGACGACGCCTGTAGTGTATGTTAAAATACGTATGAATGTAAACCTTAATACTTATTAAAAATAAAATAATAAATGAATACAAGTAGAAAAATATGATTTCTATGCCTTTTAATTAAAACAACATTGTAGAAAATATTCCATAAATTGAGGATTTTTTCTAAAAAGGTAGTAAATTGACTTCAATTCATGGAAAATTATTCTTCAAACTGAGGAAAATTTTACCTAAATTATATACAATTTCTCATATTGAAATAAAATATTATTCATTTGAAAAACGCAATTTCTACAAATTGAAGACATATTTCTTTAATTAATAGAAAACTTCCTTCTTTCAAAGAAAATTTTCTCTAAAATAAAGAAAAAATATTTCCTCAATTCGAAGAAATTTTGTATATCTAAATAAGGAAACCGTTTCTATGGCGCCAAATCATTCCCATTTTTCCTCAATTTAATAGCCGATTTTCTTCAAACGAGGTAAGTATTTCTCTGGGTGCACGATTAATAACTCGAGGCTGAAAATTTATGTATTTTTCTGACTTTTCGTGGTTTTTAGCTGACTCCAGTGTCTATACGGTTGAATGTAAGCAGTTAATGTTTCTCAGGCTTCAAGGGCACATCTTTTGAAAGAAAATAAACTTACGATTGACTTTTTCCGCCTGCTCCTTATAAAAATAACGGTACTTGAAGTTTATGAATTTCAAAAACTTGCATACTTTAGGCTATAAAATGGACTTGTTTGGGACGAAGTAAGAAACTGAAAATTACATAGTATTTAGTTCTTAACCCAAACTTCAAAACTCTGTAAGCTCGTTTTGTTATTTTCAAAGCTAGCGCGTATATAGGCGGTTAAAGTAAGCAAAAATATTAGTAATTTTTGTTTGTTTTTAAAACAACTTTTTTATTTATTATATAAAAATGTAAATACGCATATATATGTACACTGCTCCCATCTAACGGTATGTGAAAGTTTATTGCTCTTAAGGTGGCAATAGTTTTGCTAAGCTACAGTTTTTTCATCTTTCTAGATAATCTTAGAAAATTTCAAATGCATATCTTTAACAATTTCAATGAGTTTGTACATTTTTTGGAGGTGGGTGTGGCAGTTAACCTATCGTGTTCATTTGCACAATTTTTCCCCATCAACATAATAATAATGAAAGTTGCCAAATATCTCTGAGACCACTCCTCAGGAAGCTGAACCACTGTGTGGTATTGTCTTTGTTACAAAAATCGTAGGTATTGGCATATTACTGTTAGTAGTACTTTTAAATTACTAATTGCATCGTTCAGTTAGTTTTTGGATTATTATATACAATCATCGACTTTGAGGGCTCGTATAAAAAAATTAAACAGAATTATTTTTCAAATAGTTAATAAAAATGTGATACTCAGACATTGCAAAATGTAAAGTAATTTATAAACGATATTTGCATCACATAAAAAATATATTTTTCCGCCATTGAAACATTGAGTATAGTTAGATGGAGAGTATTATACATATATATATGTGTTTATAAATATATATGGCCAATTTTTTGGTCTTTAACGTTACAGTCGTACGCATATTTTTGCAAATATGTCGAAAATATCCCATGAAACCATTTTTTTTTACATTGATATGAAAATAGGTCTCAAGGCCTACATTTCATGTGAACAAACTTTTTTTTTAACTTTTATCGTTGCAAAGATACCCATGATTGCAAACAAAGAAATCATTATTATTTCGGCATATTATCCTTATGGAAATAATAACTCACATTTTAGAAATGAAATAAGCAAACTTTTTGAATCTTTAGATTTACAAAATATCAATAAATACTACATACTAGCAGGAGATTTAAACTGAAAACATGTAGATTGGGGTAATACTACTAATAATGATAAAGGTAATAAATTTAAAGAATGGTTGAATGACAATGAAATAAATCTAAAGTGTAAATTTTACGCTTCAAGTTCACCTTTCTTTCCACTATCAGGGTTGTATTTAGATGTATGTATAGCAGATTGTAGACTGCATATTCGAACAGAAAATAACACGTTAAACTGTCTTACAACTTTTGACTATGACAGTGACCATAATGCTATACAAATTTACGCTTCTTTAAATAATGAACAACAGTTTACATTTATAGAAGAAAAACCAAATTCTAAATACAATTTCAAGAAAACCAACTGGAAGAAATTTAAAAATAAGATCATCCAAAAATTGGATGATGAGTCACAAATACCGACTAACCGAAACCTCACAAACCTAGAAATTGACAACCATATAAACAGACTTAACAATACAATAATTGAAACCATAGAAGACTTAACACCTAAATATAAACAGGTTAATGCATTTACTAAAGTAACCAATACAGTTATTAAAAAACTACATTTTGAAAAAAGTAAGATCATTACTGTAATTAAAAGACACAATAGATTGGAACACACTTTACCTGAATCTTCACTTAATATTTTAAAGGTTAAACTAAAACTGATTATAAAGCTCTTAAATGGAAACTTTACAATAGCCCTTAACAAAAACATTCAAACTAAATTATCCAAATTAGATCCTAAAGACTCTAAACGTATGTTTGGAGAAATAAAAACAAATTTTAAGAAATCTAAACCATTATGTCTTCAAAATATAAAATTGCCAGAAAATTCAGAATTGTTATTGAGGAACGCGGGAATTAACCCAGAGAATTTAGAAAGGGATAACACGAACAATTTTATAATACAAGTTAAAGTAGAAATGCTGGATACTATTGGTTCTTTTCTAGAGTCAGTTCATGCTTATAAACCAATTAACCAAGAGAATAATTTGCAAGTTCATGTTAATAATACTTTTACAAAATTTCTAGAAGCAAAAACTATGATTGAAAATAACCACAAGACTATAACAAGTTTTAATGATGAAAAGTCATCTAATAATTTAAATGAATCACAAGCGGCACGATATTTTATAACGAGAGACGAAATAGTATATACTTTTTCAAATCTAAGAGCCAAATTATCTTCAGGTATAGATGAAATACCAAATATAGTATTAAAAAACTTACCGGATGTTATGATCTTCGAATATTGTAATTTATTTAATAATATGCTAAATAATTCGTATTTTCCAAAACAATGGAAAAAAGCAAAAGTAGTAATTTTACCGAAAAAAGACAAAGATGTAAGTAATCCAAACATCAGCAAAGTGTTCGAAATGTGTATTAATAACAATATAAACAAATTTTGTAATGACAAAAAATTAAGTACTGAAAAACAGTTTGGATTTAAATACAAACATTCGACAATAAATGCAATACATTTACTTACATCTAACATCAACTGGAATTGGATCAAGAAACTATGTACAGGAGCTTGCCTAATAGATATGGAAAAAGCGTTTGATAGCATTTGGATTCCAGGGTTGATATCTAAACTAATTAAGTATAATTTTCCATTACATCAAGTTGTACTCATTTACAATATGACAATTATCACAATGGGCCGTTCAGGCCTAAGTGTGTCTCTCGACAGCCACTCCAACCTAACCTACAATATGATTAGTGATAAAACTTTTATGATAGCTCATCAAAATCATATAAGTAAAAAAACATTTAAGATTATTAATGGATTACAACAAGGAACTGTCAATTCACCCATTCTTTTTAATCTTTTCATATTGGATCTACTGAGTAAAATAGAAAACATTATCTCCTTTGCTGATGATATTATTATATATCACTCTGACAATACCATAGAAAAAATAAATCAAAAACTACAGGACTCATTTAACAAAACATTTAGAAAAATACACTATCGATTGAAACATGAAAATTAACATAAACAAATTTGAAACAATTCTATTTAGACATCCAGTAAATGAATGCAATAATAATATTAAAAAAAAAAAATGGAAATCGTTTGGTATTAAATCTAGTTTAAACAATTCCGAAATAACAAATAAAGATACTGTCAAATACTTAGGTATTTATCTGGATAAATTTTTATATTTTAACAATCATGTTAAAAAAATTATATTGAAAGCTAGAAATGCTTTTTTCATTTACAAATCATTATTTTATTCAAAATATATTAATGCTAGAGTTAAAATTATCATGTACCAAGCGTTAATAAGACCCATTATTACATATGGGTGTCCAATTTGGTTCAATATTTCACCCTCTTACATGGAAAAGATACGTGTTTTTGCAAGAAAATGCTTAAGAGCATGCACATCATTATTTAGAACACCTCAAAGCAATTATATAAAATACTTATCGAATAAAAAATTGTATAATACATCAAATGTTATAAGAATAGATAACTTTATCATACAATTAATAAGAAATAATATAATAAGATGTACATTATGTAAAGAAAATAATTGAATAATGGCACCTTACTATACAAATGAAGAGTATATATCACATACCCTGCACAATGGGTTTGTACCACCTGAGGTTTTTTTGTACCTCGATAAGTTAAAGATTATACAAAATGAAAATGGCATCCCAGTTTTTTACCATAACTATAGACGGGCCAATATTAAAGCAGTTAATTGCAATGCAACAGAAAATAATAATTTCAGATATGATGCCAGTATAGCTAATAGTGAATACCTTTTGCAAAGGTTCAAAACTAAACATTTTTGGTGGTTATGGCAATAAAAAATTATACTTTTTATCTTTATTTTATACCTAGACCTTAATTTTTATCTTTTTGTCATTAAAAAAGTAATGTTTTTATTTAAGTTTTCATTACAACAAATACAAATTTAGTCTTCATTTGAAGTGAAAAAAGTAATATATTTTTGTAAAACAAAATCTATCTGAATATCAATAATACTTGAGAGCCCGTTTTAGGGACTGCGTATATATTATAAATTAATGTTAACTATTGTTTATTATAGTTTAAGAATGAATATTATGAATAATAAACTAATAAACATTTAAAAAAAAAAAGATATAACCGTTTTAAGTTGTCTTTAACGTTACATTTTTTGCCTTGAGGCCTATTTTCATGTCAATGTAAAAAAAATTTGGTGTAATGGGATATTTGGCCATATAATAAATAAAAATTAAATTGGCCATATAAATAAAAAAGTTGTTTTAAAAACAAACAAAAATTACTAATATTTTTGCTTACTTTAACCGCCTATATACACGCTAGCTTTGAAAATAACAAAACGAGCTTACAGAGTTTTGAAGTTTGGGTTAAGAACTAAATACTATGTAATTTTCAGTTTCTTACTTCGTCCCAAACAAGTCCATTTTATAGCCTAAAGTATGCAAGTTTTTGAAATTCATAAACTTCAAGTACCGTTATTTTTATAAGGAGCAGGCGGAAAAAGTCAATCGTAAGTTTATTTTCTTTCAAAAGATGTGCCCTTGAAGCCTGAGAAACATTAACTGCTTACATTCAACCGTATAGACACTGGAGTCAGCTAAAAACCACGAAAAGTCAGAAAAATACATAAATTTTCAGCCTCGAGTTATTAATCGTGCACCCAGAGAAATACTTACCTCGTTTGAAGAAAATCGGCTATTAAATTGAGGAAAAATGGGAATGATTTGGCGCCATAGAAACGGTTTCCTTATTTAGATATACAAAATTTCTTCGAATTGAGGAAATATTTTTTCTTTATTTTAGAGAAAATTTTCTTTGAAAGAAGGAAGTTTTCTATTAATTAAAGAAATATGTCTTCAATTTGTAGAAATTGCGTTTTTCAAATGAATAATATTTTATTTCAATATGAGAAACTGTATATAATTTAGGTAAAATTTTCCTCAGTTTGAAGAATAATTTTCCATGAATTGAAGTCAATTTACTACCTTTTTAGAAAAAATCCTCAATTTATGGAATATTTTCTACAATGTTGTTTTAATTAAAAGGCATAGAAATCATATTTTTCTACTTGTATTCATTTATTATTTTATTTTTAATAAGTATTAAGGTTTACATTCATACGTATTTTAACATACACTACAGGCGTCGTCGCCTTGAAATGATCAAAAAATCCTTATAGACATCAAAAAATTATAAATTGAAGTTTATTGAAATTTATATCTTTTCAATATATTTTTTCACAAAATATATATTTTTTTTACAAATTATATCAACAGCCACAAGCACAACCGCTTCGCTTGAAATAGAGACGCCGACTAAAAAATTCAAAAGAAAAACAAAGCGAACGCGATTGTCTGCTAAGGCCAAAAGAGTAAAGCCAGTTTTTTGTGTATACCAAAATTTTGTATGGAGAACATTTTTGGTATATTCGTCTCTTTCTTACATTTTCTATGCAACTAAATTTGTAACAATGAAGAAATAACTTACTTCAAATTGAACACCATGGTTCCATGAAAGGGCACATTTTTCTTCATTTTGGGGAAAATTTACTTAAACGAGAGAAATTTTCGTGGATTCAAATTGAGGAAACTTTTTCTTTCTTTTAGAGATGGGTATTTTTCTGGGTGTGAGTATTAAATATGGGAATTTAAATTTAATTAGAAAAAAACTACTATTTTTAGCTTTAGAACGCCGCTTTGAAACGTGAATATATCTTTAACCAAACAAATTTTACAGTTAAAAAAAGAAAGAATTAAAATTACACTTTTCAAATCTTTTAATTCACGCTGTCGCGAAGTGGAGCATGAGAAAAATTTGTGACGTCGGATTTCCTTCTTTTGGACCCTAAAAATTCTCACTAAGTTTGAGCAAGATCCGAGGTGACCTGGCTTTGCCGATTAGACGGTTTTTGCATTTTGTTTTCATATGGAATATTTCGAAAACTATGACATATGCAAAAAAATTACTAGAAACATTTTTTTTAGAAATCACTCAAGCTTTTTTTTTTGTGGCAAGCAATTTTCCACCCAAGGGGAATTTTTTGGGGCGGTTGCTCTGCAATCCCAGAACTGATATTTATGGTTTTTCTATCTATCATATCCCCACTAACAATTACTGTAGAAAAATTTCAGATTAGAATTACTGTGATGTAAATCTTTATAATGACTGGGCTAAATTGCATTCTTGAAATTTTTGTATAATCACTTGAATTTTCTGATATTCAGGAGGTTTTTGTAATTAGCACAATTTATTTGTGACTGCAGTTATTTATTTATTTTTTTTTTATTTGGTTATAATAATAAGTTACATCCCAGCGTTATAAGATTATATAATCTTTTACATTTAAAACACAATTACAATTTTTATAATATGTAAATGTTAAATTTAAAATTACTAAATTTGATTATAGAGTACTTTCTTTTTGTGTTTTGTGCTATGGTCACAATTTGAGTATAAGGAGCGTCTTAGCAAGTAGCATTCGAATTTTCACTACTACTATTATGGCACAACAGCGGATTGAGGGCCAAGGCCGAGCTTTTTGCATCCATTCATGTTGTGTGAGTTATATTTATACACGAATGGAAGGGACCTACAGTTTTATCCCGAATCCGAACGGCGAAGTGAAAAGCTTTTTATAGGCATTTTTTACTCTTGGAGGTTTGCCATTGCCAGCCAAGAGGTGGTGCCGTGCAGAAAAATTTTTATTTTCTATTTTTTGAGCGTCCCGAGATATGAACCCGGGCACCTCTGCGTAGCAGTTCAACACACTAATCACTAGGCTACGGCAGTCACTTTCGAATTTTTAAGGGTTGTGAAATACTGAGTAGACTAAAATGCACCTTTCCAATGACCCCATTAATGTGCGAATTCCAAGAAAGTGTTCTAGTTATTGTTATTGAACAATATATTTAAATCCAGAATATAAAATGCAGTCCGAAATTTTTTTTGAGTCATCGATTCGTTGTTCATTTAGTAAAGTCTCTTCTAGAAACAGGGAAATATTTTGGACTGATTCATTACTGCTTTGAAGGCACTTGGTTTTTTCCGTTCAAAATGCATTACTCGGAGTGGCGGATTTAATTTTCTTTAAATTATTATCAAAGTATGATTTCAACCTCTGACTCCAAGTGGTTTCAAATTTCAGCTGGATAGTAAATGGCAGGCGCGTACTTAGATGGGGAGATTTGAGGGTTCAACCCCGACTTAAATCCAAATATCAATACAAAAATTGTTTGGGGAAAAAGTTAATAATATGAAAAGAAAACTGTATTTTGGGAAAAAAACTAATACCTATAAAAGCGAAAAAAAAAACAAACTAACATTTTTATGGGGGAAGTTTCTTAGTCACTTGCAGATTATTATTATTATTGCGACCTTTAAGATCTATTGTGCCCCTTCATGGACTCATAGTAGCATTCCATCGCACATGCAAAATTAAATAGGTGCAATGGTATACGTAAGTAATAGACATTTTGAATCCTATCACTTCTGTTCAATAGTTGTGCAAAATTTAAAAAAAAAAATATTAATCAACAAAAAATAGAAAAATGGAGTTAAACACATTGGGCTGTGGTCGACTCATATATTAACCCTTTCAGAGCTCACCAACACATTTGTGCCGGTAGGACCTGCCGAAAATTAGACGCTTTCGATCCTTATTCAAACAAAAACAGACTGATGTCTGTTATTATTATTGTCGTTATAATGAATAATACATAATCAATTGACTTATTTTTTAAAATTTTTTTATTTTGGATTGATAGGGTTAAAAAAAACTTAGAAGTATACTGCAGTGCAAAAACACCTTTTCTTTTTTTTGTACTTTTTTGTTTAACTCGATGCTACACTATCATCCAATCAAGTCTTATCTGGTCTCTTTTCTTTTTTTGCTCTTTGCCTAATTGTGCGCTTTTGTATTTAGGTTGATTGAGCGTTGAAATAAAATTCAGAGAGCGACTGTCGACATCTCTGTTCTTTCGTATGTAGCTGATCTCCATATCTTCATATGAAAAAGTCCGATCCCGACATCGGCTCTCTTAATTTCTGGTTTTATGCTCCATGTTTTGGGTCCCGTTGCTAGAATTTTGCATTCTGCTTTATTAAATTATACTAAAATTCACGATAAGACAACCCGAAAAATTAAAAAAGTTCGTTTGCCCTCAAGGGATTGTCTATTTGAACTATTCGAGGAAGGTATTGGAAATATTTTCTGTGTGTATACACTAAGTGCTTTTTTAAAATATGTGAATTTAAATAGTAATTTACATAAATAATAAAAATTCTTTCTTACGTGTTTACTGAATGGAGGGATGGAATAATTTTGTGATTTTTCTTTGATGAATATTCAAAGAAGTAAATTGAAATTTTAACATGTTGCTGCCTTAACAAATTTTCGCTTTTCAGCTTATCACCTACATACATATACCCACCCGCTAAAATTCTAATATAGCAACCACCCCCCACAAAAAAAGAACTCTCGAATATTTATTTCTTTGTTTTTTAGCCGTGTGCTTTTGTTGTGCACGTGTACTCAACACACTCGTCCACAAACAAACGCGCACGACTAAAACTGAATGCTGCAATTTTGAAAAAAAAAACTCAATAATTTTAATATATATTTAAAAATTTCGCACGGACGGACGGAATCTAACCAAATATTTGTGTGTTTTTTTCTTGTCTATGGATACAGAAAAATTAAGGAGTTTGATTTGAGGTTAAGTAATAAAATTAATATATTTTTTAGAAACTTTTAATGATTTAGAAAAGAAAAGGCAGAGAGGTATATGTATGTGTGTATGTACATATGTTGGGGTATGTGTATGCATGTGCGTAACAAAGCCACTCGTATGTTCTTGTGCCTCTCTCCCTGTGTTTGTAAGTGTATGTGCGTGTCTATGAAAATGCTATTATTATTACCAATAAATTATTTTAATGAAACGAATTCTTAACATCGAAAGAAAATAAATGAAAATGTTCCCATTTTTTTTTTTATAAAAACAACAAATAATGGTCAAAAGCTTCATGCAATTCTTACGTTTTGATTGCTTTTGTTGTTGATTTTGTTCGGTGTTAAATATATATTTTTACGCTGCTGCCTATGCTCTGCTTCTTTAAAGTATGTGAAATTTTTAACACGAAATATTTTCTTTCCTTTTTTTTTTTTTTTAAATATTATACACTTTTACACTTATTTTTTAAATGCGCATAAAATGCTAGTTAAAGCTAGAAGAAAATTTGAAGAAAAACTTTTTCTATTTTTTGAAAACGCAATTTTCCTTTTTTGAAATAACCGTTCACATATTCAATGGCAGTTATTTTAATGCTTTTTTAAATTAATCAACGCTCTTATTTTGCATACTATTTTTTAAAATATTTATATTTTGAAATATTGTTTACTATTTTTGTAAATAAAGACAGCCAACATTGGATATACATACATGGATATCTCAATAATATATATGAAACTATCAAAACCGTGAGCGTATATATCAAACTAAGGATATATCGTCGTCGTCTTCCGTGTGAAGAAAAAGCGAATTCAATACTGAACAATGTTTATATCTGAGAATTCTTTCCAACTTTTTTTTTGTTGAAATCTCTGAGTTTTTCTGTTGCTTTTTTTTTGGGTGAGGAGGTGAGAGGTTTTGTTTTTGGGGCAGCACACAACGAATAAATTTGACAGTATGTGATGAGATACTTTTACCGAAGAGAGCGCGCCAACGCCATCTCGTACTCATCTCATATTCATACACGAAGAAAGCAAATTAGAAAGAGAGAGATATGAAATATAGATGGGTGGTTGGTTGGACTGCGCTGGGCTATTTGATGTTGCTGTCATTGAGTGAAGGAGTCACCGCACTGTATCACGAATTTCCAATATTGTGAGCAGAAGTTCTTTTTAAAAACTTATTAAAAATCCCCACAAAAATTGTCAAATGCTATCGGTCAGCTGTTAATGTTATTTGGATTGTGTATTTTAAATTTGTACACGAGAGAAATGAGCATGAGTCCTCAGTAAATCCCCAAAAACCGACTTCATTTGATTTATGAAAATTGTTTTATTTTCTTCTTTTTTTTTTGTTAAATTCAGACATTTTTCTGTGGGGGACGACCCTCCAAAATCTTCAACCCACGATAGAAATGTAACTTTGAATAAAATCGACGAAGATCATAGATTAAACCAAAAATTATAGCTGATGAATTGGGACTGAATGTCATGGCTACGTCCCGAATCAATCTGGAACAAACGGAAGTCTTCTTGGTGGGTTACAAGAATTTTGAATGACAGTCAAAAAGAGGCAAGTTGTCGTTTGCACAATAGTTGCTTAAAAGGCTTTTAGTGATTATTCAATACAATTAAATACGATTAAAAGCTTGAAATTTTTCGTGCAATTCGAGTAATTTTACACAAGCATTTTACTTGGTATCGAACAAAAAGATGTTGGTTTCGAATTAAGCACTTTTATTAAAGTCGTAAAAAATAGTGAAGCTGGATTCTGTAAGTACCACCAAACTGTAGTCCATTGTATGGAACCCAAAAAGACGATTTTGGTGAATCTACCGAGTTGAGAAATGTATTGAAATTAATGAAAATGATGCAGAGAATATAAATTATGATAGAAATTAAAGATATGAAATATAATTCTTATTTCTCTGGTTTTTCCAACCAACTTAGAGAACTTTTGTTGGTCTTCCGTTTTTAAAATGTGAGAAAATAAATATGAAAATATAAAGAAGACGGCATGAAATAATAAATAAAGTTAATAGAAGAAATCTAACCTTTGTTTTTTATTTTTTTCTTCCCTTTGTTTTTTATTTTTTCTTCCCTTCTTGTAAATTAAGTGGACAAAAACTTTATGATCAGATATGAGGGTACCGGCTAATCGGTTACTATGAGCAGATTATGAAAAAGTTAAGTTTCTAAACAAAAAATTAAATGTTCTTGTGTTCAGATAAAATATTATGCCTATCATGGTAGAAGTATTTAGAGGTAGATGCATTTTTTCAAAAAGTAGCCATTTGGAATTTTTGACAAGTAAAACTGCATAAAAACTTTTATGAAAACTGCATCAGTATTTTTTTTTTTTGTATTTTTTCCAAAAAAAAACCCATTTTTCAAAAGTGTCCCAAGTATGGGGTACAATTGGCTTTACAAGAGGCACATTTGACAAAGCTAATAAATTTGTCATTCGTCTATATATATATATATATGTATAAAAATTAAAATATTTGTATATATTACAAGGTAACACTGAAACCTTAGGAGAGACTGACACAAATTTGTACAATGTTCCATTATTATTTTATTACTATTATTTTATTTTTCTGTTCTGACTATTATTATTATTATTTGCTCTTTATTTAGCAAAATTTTCATTTACAATTTCATAATGATGCATTACGTCTCTGGTCATAAGAAAGGCATAGTCTGAGTTCAAAATTACAACTGGGTGTGGCACCTCCCATACAAACTATTTAAATTTACGGTACAACACTGAAATTTCGAGCAAGGATGACGATTGACTATGTCATACTACAGGAAAAGCGTGGATGGGATTGGAAAAGACTCCAAGATTAAGTAAGAAAGACCTTAAATGTTATCCTATTCACACCATATTTTTCGGAGTCTGATGATACCGTTTCATACTTATTTCTAATATCTGAAATAGCTCTCATCATTTTCGCTTCGATTCTTTTCTAGCTACGTACCATATCTTTAAAAATGTTTAGACAGAAAATATAACAATAGTATTATAAATACGTAAATCTGCAATATAGGGAACAATTGATATATGTTAAATGTGCCCCTTTGGTGAAAGTCAAATGTGACCCAAAATCTCTTAAAGATTTGTTTCTTCTTTTTCAATTTATCTTGTTTTATTTTCACAAAGCACACTATTATTTTGTTAACTTTAAATAGCAGTGCTATCAAATTTCGTTACTATTTTGATTAATTCACAAAACGCTTACATACTAGTTGCCGAAAATTACATCAGCGTAAGCAAATTTATAAATTCTTAAAAATACAACGTTGTTGCAAATAGAAGAATAGTATCAAAACAAATATTTTCCCAAATGTCAAAGTTCCTCTTACTTGTCAAAATGCATCTACCTTCTTAATTCTTCTGCCATGATGCCTATGGGTACATTCAGAAGGTACAGCTGTAACGCACATGTGGCGTGTATGTCTTCTGAATGCTTCTGTATGTCTTGGAATGGAATTGGATGGAAAATAATTATAAAGACAATATGAGATAATGTTGGAGGAAATAGCAACAAATTATACAAAAAATACTGCATTTATATAAGAAAAATGCCGAAAAATAATCTTTAAAATTTGCGAACTATTAAAAAGAGCTCCGCCACTTTGTTACTTGGAAATTGAATTACCATGTTTTTATAAAAATTAGTAAGTAATTTTTTAAACAGTACTCATTTTCACAAACAAACAGAAGCCAACAACGCAAAGGGTGGCAAAGAAAAAAAATGTATTTATAAGTTAGTAAAAAGTCTAGTATTTTTCATAAAATATTAGTATTTTCCAATAAAATGCAACATTTTATTTGAAGTGATGCTGGTTTTTTTCGTCACGAAAAAAGTTTGAAGTGAAATGTGTTCATTCTCTCTTTTGCTCAGTGTTTCTCAAAAAATAAAACAGCTGTTTCTCAAAAATATGGCAAATGACCCATCATGCCATTCAGAAGACACAAAATGTATATATGTAGCAGAAGCGAATTTAATCTCAAAATGTTGAGCCTCCAGTGTCTCTTCTGAATGCAACCTATGTTCAGCTCTATGCTTCCTAAAAGAGTGAAAGGTATAAAAAAAAGTTTTGAGAGTCAGTCGTTGGTACGTAGGCACGCGAGTTCTTCGATGAGGTGAAAAGTCTCATGACAGGGACTTTCGAAGAGTTCAGGTTTTGCGATAAATTAACTCAATTCTTCCTAATCTATCGCTGTTACTCGAAACGTATGAAAATATTATGGCAATCTGCACTTTAGAAACGTCTCAAAAGCATTTCGCATCAACCCTTGAATACTCACTCGGTTTTGTAGCAGCGTTGTCTGTGCTGTAAACTCTCAAACTTCGAAATCGCACACTGCCGTTACTGGGACGATTTTACAGCTCTGAAGTCGCAACAGCTGCTTTACTTTTTGCTTATTTTTCTGTTTTAAAAATAAAAATAAAATAAAATGCGATGTTTTCGCATATTTTCTATAAAACTTTCCTGTCACAAAAGATATAAAAGAAAAAGGTGAAGAAGAAAAAAATCGCAGTAAAAACACAGTGACCTGCATCTTCAGAGGAACTAACAGATATATGTGCTTCTATGTTCGAAAAACGCTCTCCGACGGCTAGGCAGCAGCGTGCGGATGCTCAAATAGCTAGTTACGTTTTCATAGTATTTGTCGCAGCGACAAAATCGCGTATGTTTGCTCATGAATTTATACTGTTCAAAATATTACAAATCTTTGTGTGGTCATCCTGGTTTAGAATGTTAGTGGGCCCAGCTTTTGTACGTAGATCCCAGATCCAATAATTGAAGTAGATAAAAATCCAGTCGAAAACAAGTATGTGATTCAAGAAACTGTTCCAAGTTGGTTTGGTTCAACGGTTCAAGGCTTCTCTGAATCACTGGTTCTGTTCAAAAATCTTACAACTTAAAATTATTATTTTATAACACAATATAAGGTATAAGTGGGCCGTCATGGCATTGTGTGTTAGTCTGCTGAGCAGGATGCCCGGGCTCGATGCTCGGTCGAACTATAAATAACCTACATACCCTCAAATAAAAATGTCTCTTACTATACTGAATTTTGTTGTATTCGTGCAACATTCAACATTCTTTTTCTTTCCGACATTCATTTGACGGAAACTGCTTAGAACCTTTTTATAATGAAAAAAGGTGTCAGAAAATACAAACCCCGCAATAATCGCTAAAAATCTATAATAGGGTAACCTACCTAAATTCATTTAGAGACTTTTAGCGATTGAGATTAAACATTACAGAAACACAGAATTGTGCTGCAGCTACACAAAAGTCTATACCTACGCTCCTAATTTCTTTATCAAAACCAAAAAATAAAAATATACTCACCGAGTGTATAAAATATACAAATAAGTGTTGCAAATTATAATATTGAAAAAAAATTTTGGCTTGAACCAAATGTTTTTTCGATCGAAATTTGTTTGGTTTGGTTCAAGTGAAAATTCCAAATTGTGGACTGTTTGGTTGTACATGCAATCAGTTAAGAAAAAAATAAAAAATTGATTTGGTTCAAATCCGGCTTCCATCCCTGGTCGAAAACTTCAAGTATATAACTGCCATAGCAATCCATCTTCAACAATAAATCGATCACAAAATCACCACTTTTCTTCTTGTTCCTGACTAAATAAATATATGCTTGCCGTCATTGAAAGACAACCCATATAGTCTATTTGGAAGCATATAGTCTTGTAAAAACAAATTTTTCCTTCATAATTTTGCTTTCTAATATTGCCCACATTCTCTTAGCTCTACTTTAGGCTACTTTTACAGTAGAAGACACTGAATGATCTCTTACGTGGTAAATAAAATAAGGAATACGTTTTTGTAAAAATTATTTTAGTCTCTAGACTAAAGTTACTTATTTTTGATTTTGTATAGTAAAATGCAGAGTCCCTATATACAGTGCATCGTAATATGCTTTCATTTGTAATATACATATCGTCATACTCTTTTTTTCTCTCAGTTTCACCAAATGCATTGTTCGCTCACTGCGCACATTTTCCTCGATTTTTCCAAAAATATGAAAGTAAGTCAAATTGTGGCGCGTTGGTAATGGTTTCGGTGCTGCTGTCACTGACGAAGATGATGGTAATGGTGTATTTAAATTTTACCCTAATATACTTACATACATGTATTTATGCACATACTGCTGACTGCTCGCTATTGTTCTATTTACACCCTTTATCCACAATCCATAAAAAAAAGACTTGAGCGCTAAGTATTGAACACTTCTGCCAGTGAATGATGTACCATAGGTAGAGCACTTGCATATTGAATGAGAATTTCCACATACATTATGAACGTGCCTATATATGTATGTTTTGTCATATAAAATATAATATGCATATTTATATACAGGGTCAACAGTTCCGGGCGATTTAGCTTAAACCAGGTGGTTTAAAACTAAAAAAAATAATTTGCCTTGACAAATCGCTGATAATTTGGTATCATGTTTGGCGAATGTGCTGGCTCGAGTAGAATCCACTGCGCAAAAAAAAAAAATTCTGTTAGCTGAAAAATGCAACAATAAAACTGCTTGTTTGCATTCGCCAGCTTCTGTGTGTTGGTGGGTTACAGTTGCTACTGGTGCTAGGACCAAAAATTGTTTTACTGGGGGCTACAGCCTGTTGCAGACTCAATAAAGTGTCAACAGCTTCAAATTTTAAAACATTTTTTTATTTTGACTTTTATAAAAGTAATTTAAGAAAACTATGAAATTTGACGTTGTGAGGTTATTTTTCCAAGAATAGAGATGTTCTCCCCATACTTTTTGATAAGGAAACATTTTCCTAAACACTATAATACTTGTATCATTCATTTAGCCTGTTGGCAACATTGTTCTACTCTGTACTTAAAAAACTCCGAAAACTTGGGATATGGAGCTTAGATGGACGATTTTTGTGTTCAGCAAAGCAGTTTTCATGATTTCAAGTACCGTTATCTCGAAAACCTGACGTGATGGAGCAAAATGGTCTTTAGATTTGAGCTCAACGGCCCCAAAGCACTCTAGACAACATATCAAATCGCCAGTTCGATGGACAAAACTAAGATTTGCGGCACAGTGTAATCGTTATAAATTTTAGTATGAAGCCTTGTGTTTCAACGTGCCGTTTGGTATTTGGTAGTCATCTAAATACCTTTTCAGATTTATTAAATTCATACATTCATTAAATCATTTTAATTTGTATATTACTAAAAGACTTTTTGATTGTTCCATCCTTGTTAGTTCATCCCAGTATGATGTTCGTAATTGTTTTTCTTCTTTTTTGGCATCATGGTTAGAGAGCTTTTTCTTCAACAAAAGGGTTCCAGTCTATCAAATGGGGTGTCCTCCAACTTTTTTGCTAGTTCATAACCTTCTATTTCTACATAGCAAGCAACCAAAGGTATCCATACCTTTTTCTACAAGCCAAGCGAATTAAGTTCCTCAAGACAACCCCGAACCAATTTAGAATTTCCCTGATAGGATTCGAGTACCTTGATATCCGCTTGGCTGTCAGAATTGCAAGGTTCTGATTCCGATAGTCCCTATGAGGTATATTTCCGCCTGAAAGATACTACTGCATTTACCCATGGGCTTCTTTTTTTTCCTTGGCCAATATACTCCCATTCCTATTCCTTTGTTAGTGAAAGAACCACCCATCTGTATACCAGGTTATCATTTGTTGGCATATATTATGAACTTTCTCAATCCTTTTTATTACTTGATTGATTTATTTAGAAAGGGTGTAACGAGCTTCAACCTTGAGAGATCTATTGTACCCTTTTTATTACTTAGTTTTGCTTTAAAATTTTTAGTGAAGCTAAATTGCGGTATCATGTTATCTGTCGGTATTGAAATTTCAGGAAATTACTTCGTAAAAATATCAATCTTCTTCCTACTTAGGCAATGCCTTGACCCGATATCTTCTCTAGTAATTCTATAGATGGTCCTCTTCACTTGCATCTGGATATAAATGTGAAGAGACGTTAATTCTAAATGGACTTCTAAGGATGCCGTTGGACACGTTCTCACAGCCCCAGTTATGCAAACACATTCAAGTCTTTGAAATTTATTCAACAACTGTTTGTCGTTTTATTCAATCCACCTAGATAACAGCTCCATATGCGATTACTGGCCGTATAATCACCGTATACATCCATCGTCGTGTTTTTGGTGTACATCCCCAACATTTACCAGGAATAGATCTACAGTTCATTAGTGCTCATGTGTTTTCCAGAGTAATTTCTAGTCGAAAGTAATTCCTTGAAATTTTACTTCTGTATGTAATTTCACGTCCATACCATCAAAGCGAATGATATTCAAGTTCTTAAGTTTATGGCCCTTATTCTGATCTGCTTTCGACGTTCGATCTTCGAAGATCGAATGTAATATTCTTATTATGAGCAGTGCAACCCTGTCGAAATTTTCGTTGCGCATCGATTTTTTTGTCGAACACAATTTTGCTTTCGATACCTGCATGCTGAGTAATAATTGTTAAAAATGTAAGTATTTTGCAATTTTTTTAGCTTTTTGCGGACTAAAAACTAATTTTAAACGGTTTTTGTAAATTTTATGCAGGTCTAAAGTGGTGAGCAACAAATTGCAGTTAGCAAATCCTTTGATTGTAAAAGATATTTCCTCAATCGCAGAACTGTTGCCAATTTTAATATGTTTGGAATTGATCTTGCTCATGTGCATTGCTTCAGCAGTTCATCTGTAATGGTCATCAAGTGCACAAACGTTTCCTTGGACAGTCGCAAGTTCTGTAGAAATCTGAACACAAATTTTTAGATTACAAAACTTCTTCGAAAGGCTGCACTTAACCGTTTTCTATTTCTGGCCAGTTCCAACAACCTCTCATCCTCTTCCGATGAATCGTTGAACCATAATTCCCTTATAGTCAACTATTTTGTTCTTATTTTTTCCACTTCATTTTAAACTATTTATTTTTCCAAATGACGATCAGCTGATAGAAATATACTATCGTGAATAAGCCAAAATGAGCGAAATTCACAATAGCGCTATTCTCTGTCGAAAGCACGTCATAATACCAAACTCAAATTCGTTCGACCAAGTCATTCGACTACAGTCGAAGATTGAACGCGCTAAATCGACTCCGGATTCGTATTGTCTGACCCCAATTTCTTGTTTCAATTTTTTTTCAAAACAGACATTTGCGTTTTTGAAGACCTGAACTTTCATGGGTCACCGGTGATCCTGTGACTTCAATGGGATTTTTTTACGAACTATTTCTGTACATTTTTATTAGACATTTTTTTAAAGATAGAGAAAGTAACTTAGCATTAATTTTTCACTTAACCCTTTCTTGCCGCAGGGAAACTATAACCATTAGAGGAAAACCGAGTCAAAATTCGCATTCTTCGACCACCATTTTATTGTAAAAAAGTTCTCAAAAAGTTTCCATTGAAGATCTTAGGGTCACCGCCAACCCATAGCATAGCTTTGTATTTCTACAAAGTAAACAATATTCTAAAAATATGGGAAATCATGATTGTTGAGGACATGGATTTAATCGACTTGCAATAGCTTTCTATAATTAGATGCCAATGTATATGCATTTAAATTCATTCCATCTATAATCTTAAAGAAGTCAAGTACCATTATTGTTGATTTTAAACTTGAATTAATATCTCTTATTTTAAACTTGAATTAATATCTCTTATAAAAAAAATAAATTCTTTAATTATTTCATGAATTAATTATAAATCAATAAATAATCATTACATTGTGCACCAACAATCAAATCCAACTCGCGCATATTTTTTCTTTCTTTCTTATCGAGCAAGTATTGCGAACTTGCACATGGTCCTTCGGGCCGGATACCAATCTCTAATTCTGCCACAAAGCGCCAAATTCTCTCTGCGGTGGCGAAACTTTTTGATCCGGCAGGATGGCTGTCGCCAATAATGATCCAAGCGAAGATCCTTCTCCAACAACTCTGGTTGGAAGGGACCGACTGGGATGAATGCGTAAAGGCGAATTCGTTGCATAAATGGAACGCTTTTACCGAAAATATGAAGATGATCGAAGAAATCGAGATTCCTCGCTGGGTAAAATTCTCGCCAGGGGCACAGATTCAACTCCATGGATTCTGTGATGCCTCGGAAAAAGCGTATTGTGCTTGTGTGTACATACGCGCCCAAGATAATAGCAATTCCATAACTTCGCATTTATTGGTAGCGAAAGGAAAAGTTGCTCCCCTCCAAACAGTAAGCCTCCCTCGCTTAGAACTGTGTGGCGCTGTCTTACTTTCAAAGCTAATAAAACAAATCCGTTTACAGCTAAATTTGCACTCCCACGAACTCACCCTTTGGTTTGATTCCTCTATTGTGCTCGCTTGGTTGGAAAAGCCTCCCTGTACTTGGAAAACCTATGTAGCAAATAGAACGTCCCAAATTCTCAAAAATGTCGGCAATACAACTTGGCGACATGTGGCAAGTGCTGACAACCCTGCCGATTTAGGAACCAGAGGTTGCAAACCCCAAGACTTCATTTCCCGCACACTTTGGTGGAATGGCCCACACTCGCAATTCCTCCTGCTGATTCCCTAACCCAGGAAGAAGTTAAATTGGTTAAACTTCGATTGATTGTGCTTACTCAGTCGACTCATTTCAATAGAGAGTATGAAGCATTGGTTACCTCAAAACCTATTAGTAAAAAGAGCTCCCTGCTATCCCTCAACCCCATTCTTGACAAGACTGGTATTCTGAGAGTTAATGGGCGTCTCACGTACTCTGCTTTGAGTTACAATGAGCTTCATCCCATCATTATCCCCAAAAACTCCAGATTTTGCACTTTGTATCTTGATTTCCTCCATTCAAATCTCCTACATGCGGAAAAAGAACTCATGATTCGCATGATACAGCAAGAATTCTACATTCCGAGACTGAAACCAAAAATAAAAAGGTGCATTTTCCAATGTAAAATATGTACCATATATAAACAAAAAATTCGATCTCAAATCATGGCAGCGCTCCCTCCCGAGCGCTCTTCATATTCGTTAACATTTCACACGACCGGAGTAGATTTTGCGGGTCCCTTCCAAGTAAAATCCTCCATATTACGTCGTGCCTCATTTCTTAAGGCATATGTTTGCGTTTTCGTATGTTTTTCGACCAAAGCCATTCATTTGGAAGTGTGCTCGGATCTTACCACTGAAGCTTTCTGTGCAGCTTTCGCTCGATTCGTAGGCCGTCGAGGATTACCCAACAAGATGATGTCAGATAATGCTAAAACTTTCGTAACCACAAATTCACCTTTGAAGAGTTCACTACACTTCTCATTCGTATAGAAGCAGTGTTGAACTCTCGGCCTCTCTCTTCGATGTCTCAAGACCCAAATGATCTCCTCGCTCTTACACCGGGACATTTTCTTCGGGGTGCTCCCCTTCTCTCACTCCCCGAACCAAATGTTGAAAATCTGTCACTGGCAAATCGTTGGCAGAAACTAAAAGTCCTGCATCACCAGTTCAGTAATCGGTGGAAGAACGAATATTTAAAAGAACTCCATAAGAGATACAAATGTAAATGCCAGCAAAGTAACATTTCCGAAGGAGATATGGTAGTCATCCGGGATTATTTACTTCCGCCGAATGAATGGCGGCTCGGTCGCATAGTCAAACTACACCTTGGTCCCGACAAAAATGTAAGAGTGGCTGATGTTCGCACTCAGAATGGTATGCTGGTACGGCCTATTGTAAAGCTGTGTGTACTCCCTTCTTAGTAAAAACTTCTTCTCCTATATCTCTTCAAGTTTCTCTGAACTATTTCACACTACTTGCGCTCAATGATTCATGTCATTTATCAATACAATCACTAATTTCTTTTATTTTTACAGTTCACCGCGAAATCGGTCCCCTCCCCCACATCAGTGCCGGTTATGCAGCCGATTTCACCCGTTGCGCTACTGTCGTATATTTAGAGAAATGACCGTCGACGAGCGGAAAAGGGCAGCTCGAGCGCATAGATATTGTATTAACTGTCTGGCTACATCTCATGGGACAGGTGCATGCACCTCAAATTGGAGTTGCAACAAGTGTGGTTTGGCACATCACACCTTATTACATCCAGCACGCAGCTCACGCACGTCGGCGAAGGCGAATCGAAAACGTTCATCAGCAACGGCCGTCTAACGCACATCGTCGCCGTCGCAAAGACAGCACTTCAGGGAGAAGCGCGTTGCAAAGCAGAGGCGCACGAGAACGCCGACTTCGTGATCTGGTTGCCACCGCCGTCGTCACCTTGCAAAGAGTTCAAAGCTGCCTCCAAGTTGCACCGATGCAAGGGGCGCGCTATGTTGAGGACATGGATTTAATCGACTTGCAATAGCTTTCTATTTTCTCTGAGTGCGACGCGTCTAACGCGTTGTGCACTTCATCTTGTTTTTTTTTGTATAAAATTTTGAATTATGGCAACTCCAGTGCCATAAAATTGTATTATATTACTCCTTTTTTTTTTGAATCCTTGTAATTAGATGCCAATGTATATGCATTTAAATTCATTCCATCTATAATCTTAAAGAAGTCAAGTACCATTATTGTTGATTTTAAACTTGAATTAATATCTCTTATTTTAAACTTGAATTAATATCTCTTATAAAAAAAATAAATTGTTTTTTTTTACTTAGATTTAATTATTTCATGAATTAATTATAAATCAATAAATAATCATTACATTGTGCACCAACAATCAAATCCAACTCGCGCATATTTTTTCTTTCTTTCTTATCGAGCAAGTATTGCGAACTTACACAATGATTAAGTAATTAGTTATTCCCACAACATATTAAAAATTTGGAAAAATTCTGAGCAATTGAAAATTAACAAAGAAAAAACACAATTTTTCACTTTGATCCGTTACAGTACCGTTATCCAAATTATTTGTAAAGGTCCATCAATTCTCTTTCCAAAAACCTTAAATTTATAAAAATTGATTGGATAGTTTTTAAGAAATCGCAAAAATTAATCTTGTGACACCAGAGTCACCATGGTACCGAAAGCGTTAAACATCATCTTTTTCGTGATTTTTAGTCCCAAATGAATTAAATCCCAAATGAATTAAATTTGCCCATTCATATTATTATTACATCATCGGCATAACGCTACATCATAAGTCCAGTAGTTCGGCTATGCCGATACTCCACATCAGTGGTGACGAAACGTTACCCTGTGGCCAAACTTTTATTGTGTTTACTACTAGAAAGCCTGTACTCATTGATATCTCAACTGCTCTATTCTTTAACATATTTCCTATCTAACTTCCTAGCGTATTATTAATCCCCCTGCGGATGAGAGCTTCTTTTATTGCTTCATGTATAGTGTTATCGAAAACACCTGCGATGTCTAGAAATGTACATATAGCTATCCCTTTATTTCTAGGGTGTACTGCAATACATTTGTCAGTTGATACAGAGCAGTTTCTGCTGATCTACCTGCCCTATATGCATGTTGACAAGGATGAAGCGAAACACTTACTCAGACCGTCGTCCTAACATAGTTGTCTACAATTTGTTCAAGAGTTTTAAGTACAATGATACAAAATACTTCAGACCGATTAGTCTGTCCTCCTTTCTCTTAAAAATATTAGAAAGGGTTCTTGATTTTCATATCAGGAGCTCTATCAATCCTGCTCTTATATTCAAATCACAGAATGCCTACACTAAAGGGAAGTCTGTGGAAACAGCTCTACATGTACTCATTGAGGAAGTTGATAAATCAGTTTCCAACAAAGAATACACGTTTGAAGTGTTTCTCGATATCGAGGGGACTTTCAACAATGTCTGCTCCGACGCTATCGTTAATGCTTTAATAAATCTTTATCTTGGGGTGGTAGTAATCACGGCGATTAAACTAAATTCTTAGCCTCCGATAAATTTTGGTAGTAACCAAAAGATTTAATTCTGGCTTATTACGGCCTCGAGGCAGTCATAAATCTTTAAATCGCAGATGTTCGAAATTCAAATTTAAAATGAAGATATGGTAACAAAACCATGTGTTTTATAAATTGTAAAAAATCTCAATTTCAATGGAAAACGAAAATTTTAGTGGTATTATAAAAGATTTGTATTTTATTTTTCATAGTAGTACCTACATTTTTTGCATATATTTTGTGAATAAATAATTTCGAATTATTTGAATCGTCTAGTTTTTCTAGCAGCGATTAAGCTGAAATGATTCATATACTGGAATCAAAAAGTCGGCATCGGCGAAATAGACTTCGCAATAATTTCTCTCCCTTAACCTTAATCCGGTTTTAGTGTTAAATTGACACTATTTTCAACTTCAACTGCTTATAACTCAGGTAAATTTTTATCAAATCGACCTGAGGTTCCGGCTTTAAATCGTATCTAAATTTCATTTTTTCGTTATCGATTTCTCCGCCAGATAGCACAGTGTCAAATTGACACTGTATAAGAAAATATTGTTTTCAATGTATGTTAACGCACTTTCTGTCTTTGTGCATCATTTCTACAATTTTTTTTTAGTATTAGCTAGTGTGTTGACATTACTGACATTGTTTTTGGAGGATTTGCGTTAAAGAAATTGAAAGAGCACCCACACTGACTTTTTCGTGATACACTTCACAACAACAACGCTGGTTAAATTCTATATTCAACTAAAGATAGCAACCGATAGAATGGAATACAAATTTTACCTACCATCTACGTTTTCTATGGATTCGTATCCCTTTGTTTTTTTTTTTTGTATTTTTCTTGTTTTTGAGAAAAACTTTTATTTTTATTTTTTTTATAAAAATTCTTATTATTTAGCTTATCCAAGAAGAGCTTTTGCGTGCGCTATTATAACAACAACTTTAAATCGTTTTGAAAATGGTAAATTCACATAGAAAGAAAGGTTTTTCCAAAGGAAATTGCTTCGAACTGGTTCGCATCTTAAACAAACAGCGTAAAGGTCTAAGCGTATGTCATATTAACGCGCAAAGTCTATGTAAAAAAATCGATGTATTCCGCTATATTTTTGAAAGGTCAAGTGTAGATATTATTTGTGTATATGAAACTTGGTTTTCTTCTAATTTAATTGATGGGGCCGTCAGGCCATCAGTCACTTAAGGGGACCAACGCACTTTTCGATGTGTGCTGTAATTAAGTGATATGATGGAAGTGTGGACTAACACCTCCTCGTGGTGACGGCTGGAAACAGTTGCATGTCAGATGACTGATACGCAAACTGTTATCTGGTAACAGAGCACATCAGATGTCTGATATGCAACTGGCTAAGATAGTTCAGGCGGAGGGAGCAAACCCTCTTAAATAAAAACTCCCCTAATCCAGGGTGTCACGCGACCCGTGCCTATTGGTTTGGCAGCCAGGGGATTAACACTCGTAGACTGGTGTGCACGGATCCTACGTCTGTTTTTACACAGGTACTTGTACTTATGTGAAATCAGCACTTGGGACCCGTGTGCGTCTGATAATAGTGTTAAGAATAGGCTGTCTGCGAACGGAGCCTCCTTGATACACGGCCGCCTCAAGGAGTAAGTGTGGCCTTACCATGGCAGACGGGCTATGTCATGGTGGACCAACCCCTTCCCGCTTCTATAGTTGACCGCCAAGCCCGCTCAGGCAGGCTAGTGGTCGTATTTCAAAATGAATAAGCAAAATAAAAATAAAAGTAAAAATTTAAACCAGCGGGGATTAACCGCAACGGAACTCGCAGATCGAATGGAGCATGAGCTACGTGATGAAGATCTGCGAGCTTCCACAAGCAGGGGTTCACCCAGGTCGAGAGGGCCAGCAAGGTGTCAGGCAACGACTGCACCTAAGCGAAGACGGAGCTTTGAGGGTAACCGTACGATGACCAGCAAAACCAAGGTAGGGGTACCAGCTGTCAGTGCATTAGCACCGATAGCTGAGTCCCATACAATGGCTTACGCTGGTGTGGTAGCCGCGGGAACTAGTGCAATAGCACCAGTGACCGTGTTAGCCGCGGGAACTGGAGCAATAGCACCAGCGCCCGTGGTAACCACACAAGCGACTGGCATCGTACCCAGTACAGCTCATACAGAGGTCTCAGCGGCCGGTGCAATAGCACCGGCTGGTGTGACTTCTGTAAGGGCTCGAGATGTCTTTCTAGCAAAGGTGGCTAGTGCATTCGCACCAGCGGCTAATGCTACGGAGACATCGACGGGGAAAAGTTACCCCTGGGAGCACAAACGCCGCGAGTTGAAGGTACCACCAATTGGGCAGCCAGGTGGTATGGACGACCCACTAAGGAAGGGCCTTAGTGGGGCAGGGTTTAGGTGGTATCTTAGATACCTGGAGCAGGGGCTGGAACCTGCTGTAGCAAGGAAGAAGGCAGAGGAGCATAAAGCCAAGCCGTCCGAAGGTACTTCCCAGGAACCTCGAGAAAGGAAAAGGGGAAGCTCGGTCATCACTCCACCGCAAAAACAGGAGGTGAAGAAACCGAGGACGGATACGGTGGTGGCAGGCTCATCTGCAGGAAGAGTGGTGTGCGGCAAGACGTACGCGGGGGTTGCGAAAGCAGTTAGGATGGCAGTGTTGCCAAGGGAATATCCCGAGGTAACATTGTCATCCGAGCAGCTTTCGGCCCTAGAAGACGCCATCCTGGAGGAGGTGGCAAAGGGATGGGCACACAAGCTGAAGTTTGAGGGTATCCATTTCAGGCCGGGTTATCTACTCATCGACTGCAAAGATGTTCAGTCAGCCGAATGGCTGAAAGGAGTAGCCCCGAAGCTAACGGCCTGGAATGGACCCCCTCTCATTTCATGTGTAGGTGATGATGTTCCCAAGTCGCACGTGGTGACTATTTTCTTCCCCAGGCCAGACGTCAGAACGGATACTGGCCCTACTCAATGCCCAAAACGAGGGCCTCCGAACAAACCTCTGGAAGGCATTGAAGGCTCGTGAGGAAGGAAATGGTCAGTTACTGACGATAAGTATGGATGAGCTATCGTTTGAAGCCATCCGTACTTCAGGGGGCGTCATCAACTACCGGTTTGGTGAGGTCACGGTGCACGGGGTGCACAAACGGGCCACGGAAGAGGACACCTCGAATCCCGAGCCAGAAGCAGTCAGCAATGACGAGCCGAAAGCAACGGAAAGAGTGCACTCAGCCGTGGTCGAGGTGGAGGTCGATACTCTACCAACATCAGCCGCGAGCGAAATGGAAGGCATAGTACTCCCATCTTCGACCGCGACTGAAGTTGAGGGAATCGACCTCTCCCTTCTCAATATGGACTGCCCCATAGATGAGGAGGAAGAAAGGATGTTGTTGAGTGGCAGTAGTAGGGGCAAAAGCCCCGCTAAGTAAGCTCTATGAGCAGTGGAACAGGCATCAAATGTGCCCAGGTTAACGTCCACCACGCAAGAGCCGCCTCGGCGGTGATTGCAAGGACATTTTCAAAATTTAACCTGGGCCTGATACTGATCCAAGAACCCTGGCATTACCAAGGTGCAATCAGAGGAATGGCCTGTAAAAACGGCAAGGTAATTTGGGATAACAGGCAGGATAATCCAAGGGCCTGTATTCTAATTAGAAACAACATTAATTATGTTTGTCTTACAGAATTCATGACGCGGGACTTAGTTCCAATTCAAGCCCACCTTAACATCGAGGGCAGCAAACGCGCCATAGTAGTGGCATCGGCATATTTTCCGGGTGAGGAGTCGTCACCACCGCCGCCAGAAGTGAGGCAACTGGTGGAGTATTGCAACAGGCACAGACTGCCGCTTCTCCTCGGATGCGATGCGAACGCTCACAGTACCATATGGGGCAGCACAAACGACAACAGCAGAGGTGAGTACCTTTTAGAATTTATCTTATCCGCTAATCTAGAAATATTAAACGTAGGGAATGAACCTACGTTTGTTACTAGAGTTAGGAAAGAAGTATTAGACATAACAGTATGCAGTCCAAATATTGTAGGACTAGTCAAGAACTGGAGGGTATCCAAAGAGGACTCACTCTCTGATCATAAAATCATAGAGTTCCTCCTAGAGGGCACAAGTACCGAAATACCGTCCTTTAGAAATCCCAGGAAAACAAACTGGACAGAATACATAGAAGTACTTAAGTGTAATTTAGAAGGTATTAAATCGTGCAAGGTGATAAAAAATCATCATGAGCTCGAATATTCCGTAAATGAACTTAACGAAGCAATACTAGATGCTTTCGAGGGCAGCTGCCCTGAAAAAGCGGAAAGTCTAGGAAAGGACGCCATATGGTGGAATAGTACCCTAAGTGACATTAGAACCGAAGTACGTAGGCTCCATAATGGAGCAAAACGGAGCGGACAATGGCAAGCTTATAGGGATAAACTAACAGAATACAATAAAGAAATTAGGAAGGCTAAAAGAACTAGCTTTAGGAACTTCTGCGACAATATCTCATCTCTACCTGCTGCATCAAGGATATATAAAACCTTTGCAAAAGCAGGGCAGGACATGAGAATGGCGCTGAAGAAATCAGATGGCAGCTTCACCTGTAATGAAAAGGAACGAGCAGAATTGCTACTAGCAACACACTTCCCTGGAAGTGTCGGGCTAGATAGCAGGAATTCAGAGGAGCAGCCTAGAAGAATAAACAGAGTAAACAGGAAGGTAGCAGCAGAAATATGATCTGCGCCTAGATTGGAATGGGCGTTAAACACTTTTCAACCATTTAAATCACCTGGTCTTGACGGCATATTTCCTGCTCTATTGCAGAAGGGCATAAAGGAAATATTGCCATTCCTTATTAATATAGGGAGAAGTAGCCTCGCTTTTGGGTACATACCAACAGCTTGGCGAAGGGCAAAGGTGGTATTTATACCAAAAGTGGGCAAAAAAGATACCACCAACCCTAAGTCCTTCAGACCTATAAGCTTAACATCGTTTATGTTGAAAACACTTGAAAAGGTGGTTGACAACTTCATACGATGTAAAGTCTTAGACACAAATCCATTGCACCCCAATCAGCATGCATATAGAGCAGGCAGGTCTACCGAGACAGCTCTGCATGACTTAGTGGGGAAGATTCAAGGGGCACTAGATGTGAAAGAAGTAGCAGTATGTGCTTTCCTGGATATAGAAGGAGCTTTCGACAACACCTCGCACGAGGCTGTCAATAACTCTCTAAGGCGAAGAGGAGTAGATAACACAACATCTAGATGGATGTCAGAAATGCTCTCCTCTAGAACAGCTGAGATGGAAACAGGGCTAGGTACCATATCAGTCAGCACAACCAGAGGATGTCCACAGGGAGGAGTATTATCACCTCTAATGTGGAGCCTGGTAGTAGATGAACTTTTAATGAAACTCTCAGAGGCAGGCATAGACTGTCAAGGGTATGCGGACGATATAGTCCTCGTAGCCAGAGGGAAATTTGAAGAAACTCTCTGTGACATTATACAAAGAGGGCTAGGTATTACTAGGAGATGGTGCAGGTCGGTAGGGCTAAATATTAACCCTGCAAAGACCACTATAGTTCCATTTACCAGGAAAAGATCTCTCCCGCGCTGGAAACCGATATCACTAGCTGGGGAGATTATTGAACAAAAGCAAGAGGTAAAGTATCTGGGCTTAGTATTAGATAGTAAACTCACATGGAAAGCGCATGTTGGAACAGTGACAAGTAAAGCCACTCGCGCTCTAATGGTATGCAGAAGGCTAGCAGGGAAAACTTGGGGATGTAAACCAAGTATACTGCGCTGGATGTACACAATGATGGTAAGGCCAATCATTACATATGGAGCATTAGCGTGGGCAAGGAGAACTCAACTAAAAACAGCAAAAGCTAAATTGGGGAAAGTTCAAAGGTTGGCATGTATCTGTATAACAGGAGCGATGAGAACATGTCCGACTGCTGCACTAGAGGTACTATTGGAGCTCACTCCATTACACCTCGTGATAGAGAATGCCTCCAAGGCAGCAATCGTAAGAGGAACAAGAAATAAAAGGTTGACGAGGAGATCTATAGGGCTTGGAGACCGAGATAACCCGGCGAAAGACAACTATCTCTTGGACTGTCCCCAGGACAGAATGGACAAACAGTATAGTTTTGAGAAACACTTCGTTGCAAAACTTAGTAGCAAGAACGAATGGGAGGGTGTCGAGTATAACTACACACTCAAAGAACACACGATTAAGTGGTATACAGATGGGTCACGTACCGAGGATGGAACTGGGGCAGGAGTATTTGGGGCAAGAATCAAACACTCTGAGCCGATGGGGAAGTATCCTAGCATCTTCCAAGCTGAAATTCATGCAATTAGCACATGTGTGCAATTCAACCTGGATAGACAGTACAAACGGCAAGATATCGCTATCATGTCGGACAGCCAAGCAGCCATTCGAGCATTATGCTCCTTTGAGATCACCTCTAAGTTGGTGTGGGACTGTTTGAGCAAGCTCAATCAACTGGGCAATGACAACAAAGTCGCTCTATGTTGGGTCCCTGGACACGCAGGAATTGAGGGTAATGAGCAGGCAGACGAGCTTGCAAGAAAGGGGGCAGCAACCACTTTCGTGGGACCTGAACCCTTCTGTGGAATAGGAGATAGCGTAATCAGGGATTTACTCAGACAAGAAGAGAGGAACAAGAGGCAAGAACTCTTTACCAATCTTACGGGACTAAGGCAATCCAAAGCGCTTTTAGGTAATTATAATAAGAGTAGATACGCATTCTGCATTGGTCTCAACAAAAACAGTTTGCGCATATTAGCTGGTATTCTGACTGGGCATTGCGGGCTCAGAGAACACCTTTGTAAGATAGGGGTTGAGCAAAGCTCAATTTGTAGGTTTTGTAATGAGGAAGACGAATCATCAGAACATATTTTAGCTCAATGTGGAGCACTGATCCACAAAAGAAGGAAATGTCTGGGCATGCACCAAGTGCCCAGTACCGAACTGGCATCCATAGATCCGGGCGCAATACTCAAATTCTTGAGAGAGACTGGACTGGATGAGGTACTCTAGGCAGATTAGACTAGAAAGAAAAGAGGGATGTACAATAGATCTTATAGGTCGCGGTACAACGACAGAAACCTCTATAATACAATACAATAATTTAAATGATTCACTTCTCGAAATTGACGGATACAAAATCTTTAGAGCAGATTGAGAGAGCCATGCTGGTGGAGTTGCCATATATGTAAGAAATAGTATTAAATGTAAGTTATGTTGTAAGTCTTCATATGGTAGCTATATTAAATTTATTTTCCTCGAAGTATTGACTGAAACAAATAAAGCACTTATTGGCTGTGCGTACAGACCTAACAGTAGCATTGACATTGATCCACTCATGACGATTATTGAAAATTTATCGTTAGCATGCGGCAACATAATCATTACGGGGGACTTTAACAGTAATATTTAGAGGGAAAACATTTTGCTCAACAAAATGCAATCCGTTGGGCTCTACCCAGCCAACACTGCGTACCCGACGCATTTCACCAATACCGTTAATACACTTCTGGACTTATTTTTTGTGAACAACAGGGCTCAGATACTTCAATATGACCAACTATCAGTACCAGTATTTTCCAAGCACGATTTAATATTCCTAAAATATAACTTTAAAATAGACACATTGAGCGAAACTTTTAATTATAGTATCTTTAGGAATATTAATTATCATTAGCTTAATGAAGCTACTAAATCTATTGACTGGAAACTAATATACTACATAGCAAGTGCTGACGATCAACTTAATTTTCTACAAAATAACATTTCTACTCTATTTAACAATTTTGTTCCTATCAAAACTAAAAGAATCCGATGAGATGAAAAGCCATGGTTTAGCAAAAAAATTAAAGAACTTATAAGCGAGCGCAATTATGCACACAATAAATGGAAAAGGTACAAAACACCAAATCTATACGAACAATTTAAGACCTTAAGAGCTAGTGTCGTTCATGAGCTAAAATTTGTAAAAGCGAAATTTTATGAAAACAAGTTCAAATACTGTTTAGGCTCCAAACAAACCTGGCAGCACATTCGCAAAATAGGAATTAGGGAAAATAGCTCACAGCCGTTCAATTCTTCAGAATACGATATCAATCAAATTAATGCTAAGTTTTTAAATTTACCTTTACTTACATTAAATACGAACTGCTATCAAGCTAGCAACCAAAAAAATACTGAAGCCCTATTCAGCTTTGCCTGCGTGGATCAGGCTGATGTTTTGCAGGCTTTGCTATCAGTTAAGTCAAACGCTATAGGTCTGGATGCAACTTCTATAAAAACTCTTTTACCAATTTTATTGCCGTATTTTACATATTTTTTTAATTCCATTCTCACCTCCTCTGTGTTCCCAAAGATATGGATAATGAGCAAAATTATGCACATACCTAAGCCAAATGAAGACTTCAGGCCAATAGCAATTTTGTCGTATATGTCCGAAGCTTTCGAAAAAATCATGCATAAGCAAATGAGTAACTACCTTTTTCAAAATTGTCTAATAGCCGAGAAGCAATCTGGCTTCAGGCCAAAAAGAAGTTGTATTACTGCCCTTATTGACGTCTCAGAAGACTTAAGATCTGCATTAGATGCTAACAAAATATCAATACTGACTCTTCTTGACCACTCCAAAGCGTTTGATTCAGTGAACCACGAAACAATATTCCTTAAACTGAAAATATTTTCTACTTTTCCAATACTGCAGTCGGTCTTCTCAAATCATATCTCATGGAAAGATCACAAGCAGTATGCGCCGGTGGGCTAACGTCTGACTTCTTAGCAGTCCAGCGTGGTATTCCGCAGAGGTCTGTGCTGGGACCTTTGATCTTTATTATGTACATTAATGATATGCCCAAAATTTTACAGAACTGTCAAGCTCACATATATGCAGATGATGTTCAGCTCTACATAAGTAGTGAACCCAACAACATTAATTCATGTATCGCCAAATTGAATGAGGATTTGCTAAATTGAATGCTTCGCGCCCTCTGGGTAACACAATATTACACCCCTCAACCAATTAGAATACCCTTAGCTAAAACTTATCTTCTACCTACCTTGCTCTATGGGTGCGAGCTGTATGCCAACTGTGATAGCACCTGCAAATACAAAATTAACGTACTATACAACAACATAGCTAGGTACATTTACGGTCTAAAACGCTTCGATCACGTGTCCACCTATGCTAGAAGAATCATTGGTATTTCACTGAATACAATTTTAAATCTACGTACTCTATTGCTGATACACAAGTTTGTTTACACACACGAGCCTGAATATTTATATAAACGTTTTAAGTTTTTACGCACTGCTCGAGTGAATCATATTATTCAAATCCGGCATAAGTCCTTAGGCTCCGAGCGTCAGTTTTATATATATACCATACGTCTTTGGAACTCCTTACCAACTCACTTGCAAACTCTTAGTAGCGCAGCGCAATTTAAAGCTCAGCTTATACTATATCTTTCTAATACTTAATTACTTAGTTTTGCTCAAAATTTATTTTTAAGTTTAGTTTTAATTTCAATAAATTGTTTAATTGTTGTGACTTAAGCTTCTCAAATTAAAGATTGTAAATCTTGTAGCTTAAGGATTATATATATCTTAAATAAATAAATAAAAAAAATAAAAATAAAAGTTCTTGGTTTGACCAGTTTGGTGATGATGATGAAGAAGAACCATATGCAACCGGTGAGGATGCTGATTATGAACCAGAAGAACTAGGTTCTGATGGCGAATACGATAGTGATGACTCAGATGCAGAATTTTTCGCACCAGAAGCGAGAGAAGAGGCAGTTTTACAGCCAGCTTTTTTCGAAAAACAGAACAATTGAATACACAAAAAATTTCTTGCAATGTCCACGTGGAAGCTCAACTTATTCATGCCAATTTGTTTCACGACAGCGTAAAAATTAATTTTATTTTTATTTTGTGATGTTCATACATTGTTGATGTCATTTTCTCTTGCTATTGGACCAACAACTTTTGCTGCTGCTCAATGTTTCGTTATCTGCTTTTTTGTTATTTATCCAACCAATTGAAAAAATTATATTGGATGCCTGAGTAATATTTGGCCGATTCACCAGCTATCATATACTGTCGTATAAATATAATGTATGAAAAATGGGGGAATTTATGACAAATGAGAGGATACGACACCGAATAAGCTGCTTGTGACTTGGCCAATTGTATCTACCGGGTGATTTTATCACTGTTGATGAAGAGTTATTACCATTTCATGGTAGTTGTCCATAAAAATATGGATCGCTGTTGATGCCGAAACTTTTTATGCATCTGAACAGTGTACATAGTGTGACAAATATGTTAAGCATGTTTGTACAAATTATCGCCTTAATTTATGTGAAAAATTCGTAGCAAAACTTAATACATTAATACATACATAATACTTCTTAATTTTATTGTTTTTTTGCATCAAAAAAATATGAATTTCAACCAATTTCACTTTCCCTCACAAAAAAACACAAAATAAAAATATTTTTTCATTGAAAACAAGCTTTTTGGATGCACTGTCAATTTGACACTGTAGCACCAGTTTCGTTCGAAAAAATTTCGTCTGGGTGAAGGTTAATTGATGAAGATTTTGAAATGAAATTTCGGTTACCAAGAACAATGATTGACCAATTTGTTGACAAAATCAAATACCAATTGGAAGCACCAAGTGCATTTAATAATCCAATATCTCCAAGACTGCAAGTGTTAATCGCTCTTCGTTATTGCGCTACTGGGACTTTTCAAAATGTCTAGGAAGATTTATTTGGAGTGTCTCAAAAATCGGTGTCAAACTGCATCAAATACGTATCAAGAGCCATTGCAAGTCTTGCTGGAGAAGAAATCAAATTCCCAGCTACTCGTGAGGAAATGGTTGCAGTGAATCATGAATTTTATAAAATTGCGAAAATGCCGATGATGTTAGAAGTTATTGATGGCGAAACTCAATGGTATAAAAAGTTATTAGAACACTTGCAAAACTTTATCTTTTAGGAACACATATTCCCATTGAAAGCCCAGGTGGGGAAAACGCTGAACTATTTAGAAATCGAAATGTTTTTTTTTAAATCAATGAGCAGGTTGTTGTTGACGCGACTATGAAAATCACGGATATTGTTGCCCAGTATGTTGGTTAATCGCTCATATTGATTGATCTTGCCCTAAAGAAGGTTAATTTTACCGTTATATTTATTATTTAATTGGTCCGGAAGCAATCACGATCCAAGTGTATTCAACTTTTCTCAACTCAAAATACGTTTGGAAAGCGAAGAGTTCGGGAATTGCGTTCTTCTGGGCGATGCTGGCTACGGCTGCAAGAAATACCTTTTAACCCTACTGACAAATGCAGAGACACCTGCAGAGAGCCGGTATCAACGCGCATTTATTCAAATACGTCGTATAGTCGAGAGGACAATTGGAATTTGGAAAAAGCGATTCTGTACTTTCGACAAGTAAAAGCTGTCCCTAATTACACAGTCCAACAGCATTTTTTCATTTTTGCAATTGAATAGCCACCCTATAATCCTGAAAGGGAATGTTGTATAGATCATTTTTGTAAAACAAAGTTATAGTCCAGCACGTCCCAGTTTTATTTTCACAGTGGATCAAAGTTTTCTTATTTTGGACGAAGGGAGCTGAATACTAAGTGCAAAAAGTGTTATAAATTGATTTCTGAAAAAAATCTTATTGGCAAAGTTGTACAGTAGAATTTTACTAGGGTCATTTCTGCAGAACATTTTAACCCTTTAGTTACTCTCTTAATGGGACAATTTAACCCCGTTTTTGATGAAAACCTGAAAAGCCCTTTCAAAAGAGACATTTAAGGATTAAAATATTCCACAAAAATATTTGTCAGAAAATTTCACTAGGGGTCACGAAAGACATAAAAGTCATATATATAACGGTTAAGGGCTGATAAAAGGAAATAGTTTTCTACTTCCATCAAAATTGTAATTTCTTTATATTTAGAAATTATTGAAATTACAGACTCTTTTTCCAACTTTCCAAAATTACGCCTTTTCTTATCGGGCATTTTGCTAATTATAATTTTTCTTCTTGTTTCATACATTCATTACAATAGCATAAAATAGCTGATTTGAACAAAAGGTTTATGAAAAGTGGCAACGTCATTTCAAATACCGGAAGTGTGGTGGCAAATTTAAACTGGTTTGGTTACTACCAAGTTTATTTCGAAAGATTAAAAACAAGTCCGGTTTAAACTACTTAAACACATCAAGCGTCTAAGTGGCTTATTCGTAACGATTCATTCGATACGAATATGCACATTTACAAGGACAGCCACGCAGCAATCAAGTCCCTTGCCGGTGTTTTCACTACATCAAAGCTTGTCCTTGACAGCCGATATTCACTGAACTTTTTGTCGAGTCAATCGCAGGTCCACCTATATTGGATACTTGGACACATGGATATTTCGGGTAACTGCAATGCCGACGAGTTAGCTAAATAGGGCTCGCAGTTTACCGATATATCACCTTCCTGCACCATTGGTGTCCCTCCTACGTCTATTAAATTAGCCATTAACCAAACTACCTAGAGGAAGCAAAAAATTCTGGGTAGCGGAGCATACTTGAGGTACTACCGGGCTAACATGGACCACTATGGACAATAGACGCAGAAATTCCATCAGCATTACGACTTCGATGCTCTCAGGGAAGGAAGATGAAGAAACAGTCTTCCATTTTATGTGAGAATGCCCATCCATCATCCATAAATATTAAGGAGTTCAAACTCGGTTGTCATAATAAAATTCTATACAACTTATGACCGCAGTCGCGTATTTAAAGCTTTCTCGGAGTATAGAAGGAAACATAAGCAGGCCATTATATTGTATGGTGATGATGACTCTCAAAATTATGTTTATCTACATGACAGACAGCAATAAAATTAAAGCGTGAAAAGAAAATCTTCAACGCTTTTACATTAAGAGGCACGGTTTTAATCAGGAAAGAGAAACATAATGAAGCTATTCCTGTGCGTAGTATTGAACATCTTCTTAACTTTGTACATGGCGCTGGGCCTGAAAGTGAAGATAAGTCGTCTTTTTTATAAATAGTTTTAGTTTTTTATTGCTATATTATTTATGTTAAGATTTAACTCACCCTTTCAAATTTGTTTTTTTCTTGATTGTATTAGGAAGTTATCGTGTAAGATGCTAAGTGTTAAACGTTGTGGATATTTTTACTTAGTTGACTTATTATTAGTATTTCGAGAACTAAATTTTGCTTTGCTATTGATCTTTTATGACAGGTTTGATTAACCCTTTCTCTGGTGGTGTTACTGATAATCACAAAACTTTAGTGAACATTTTTTGCCAACAATCTAATGGTCTTAAAGTGGTCCATTTCAATGCTAGGAGCTTAAATCCAAATAAACTAGATTATGTTGAGTATATATTTAAAGATTCTACAGTTGATATTATATGCGTTTCTGAGACATGGTTTAATCGTGATGTTACATATGCTAAATATAGTCTTAATGAATTTAAACTGATTCGGAATGATAGAAGTGTAGGGAAGGGTGGGGGCGTTGCAATTTATAAAAATATCTTAATGCGAGACTACTAAGTCAATCTACCAACTGTGATATAGAATATATTAACATTGAAATCAGTGATAATAGCTCTAAGTTATTTCTATCATGTGTTTACAACCCCAACAGGTGTTATAGTTTAGAAAAATTTTTTTCTGAGATACCTCAGTGTTTAACTGACTATAATTTTGTTGTTGTATGTGGCGATTTCAATGTCAATTTATTGTCAAATGACAATGTGTCTCAAAAACTTCTTGACGATATAGCAACGTGTGGGCTGACCGTGGTTAACACTGACACGCCCACGCGCTTTGCTAATATTGCAAGTCCTAGCCTGTTAGATGTTTTTATTGTCTCTGACATTAATTCTGTTATATTTTTTGACCAAATTTCGTTTATTTCGAAAGATTAAAGATTATTTCTGACCATGATTTAATATTTTGTACTCTTGACGTCAATTTTTCTCATAACGCCGAGCCAAAAACGTTTAACTATTATGATTTTAAGGCGATCAATATGAGCTTACTTGCATATGATTTGGAGTGTATTTTGTGGAATGACTGCCATTATTTGTTAACAACAGATGAAAAGCTTGAATTTTTTGTTGATAATGTTCAGTATATTTTTAAGAAGCATGTTCCACTTCGGACTGTCAAAATTGAAAATAGTGCATGTCCTTGGTATACTCTACAAGTAAAAAATGCGATTAAGGCTCGGAACAAGTTAAAATCTAAGTGGAAAAGGCGTCAAAATCCTGATAACTGGTCCGCTTACACTGCTGCACGAAATCGAGCTAATTTTATAATTCGTCAGGCCAAAAGAAATTTTTGTAGTTCTAAACTAAGTTCAACTCTATCTACTAAAAAGTTATGGAGGAATCTTAGCACGTTTGGCGTCTACAAACATGAAGAGTCTGAATGCCGCCTAGATGCTAATCAGCTTAATGATTATTTCTTATCGTCGGTATCCAGTAACAGTGTGGGTTTTACTTCTAAAAGTTCTGTAGAGCAATCCTTCTAATTTTCTGCTGTTAATGAGCACGACGTGCTTAATTGTGTCATGCGCATTAAGTCCAATGCAGTAGGAGTGGATGGTATTTCCCCCAAATTCTTGAAAATTATTTTACCTTACGTCATTGCTCCCCTTACACACATAATGAATTACTGCTTTACGTGCTCGTGTTTTCTAAAAATGTGGAAGTGTAACATTGTGATTCCACTGGCCAAAAAATCAAACCCGTCAAACTTACAAGATTTTCGTCCTATAAGTATTTTGCCAGCTTTATCCAAGGTATTTGACAACTTAACAGCAACTCAAATTTCAAACCACATTAATGACAAAAAGTTACTGAATCCTCTTCAATCTGGCTTCAGACCAGGGCACAGGTGCTTTACGGCTATGGTAAAGATTATGGACGACATTCGTGTATCCTATGATGACAACTTAATGATATTACTTTGTCTTTTAGACTTCTCTAAGGCATTTGATAGTGTGAATCATTGCTTGCTAATTAATAAGCTCAAACACTTTTTTGGTTTCTCTGACAATGCTTCAAGACTATTAGAAAGTTATTTATTAGGGCGAGTGCAATATGTAAAGGCTGGCGATACTGTATCAGACGTAAAGTCTATCCGTTCAGGTGTTCCGCAAGGATCTGTTCTTGTTCTTTTTTCCATCTTTTTAAACGACATTTTTTCTGTTTGTAACTATGTGACAATGCATGCGTATGCTGATGATATTCAATTATATCTATCACGTCGCATTGGCCTCGTTGCCGATTTATGCTGCAGGGTTAATGAAGATCTTGACGAAATCTTTGAATGGACTCAAAAGAATGATCTTTGTCTTAATGCCAGTAAATCTTATGTCCTCCCAGTATACAAGGACAAAATTGTATTTGACATTCCACCTCTCTTCGTAGGTGGTGAGCAGCTTGAGTTTGTGGAAAAAATTCAAAACCTAGGTATTGTAATTAACTCCACGCTAACTTGTTCTAGCCACATTAATAATGTGGTGAGTAGAGTTTATTATGTACTTCGAAATCTACGCATGTCTGCAAATTTCACTCCCATGGCAACAAACAAGTTACTTGTAAAACAATTAATTATCCCTGTTATTACTTACTCTGAGCTCGTTTATTGCAAACTTGACTCTCAATCGCTTCATAAATTGGAAATCGCTTTTAATTATGCGACCAGATATGTATTTAGCCTTAAAAAATTTGACCACATTACCAGCTGGCGAAAAGAAATACTTGGCTGTAACTTGGTCGATTACCTTAGTACAAAGAGTATAGACTACAAAGAGGTCGCAATTCGCTCTTAGGCTTTTTGGAACGTAAAAAGCTAGAAACAAATAGTATAGACTACAAAGAGGTCGCAATTCGCTCTTAGGCTTTTTGGAACGTAAAAAGCGAGAAACAAATAGTATAGACTACAAAGAGGTCGCAATTCGCTCTTAAGCTTTTTGGAATGTAAAAGCTAGAAACCATACCATTTATGAGGTGCCATACCGATGAAGCGAACGCAACGGTTGGCAACCGGTCCACCGAACAAAAAGGTATGAATGGATGGGTTGGCGGTGTTTGATAGTTTACATTTTTTTGGCAATTAACATTTAACATTTGCAGTATTTTCTATATTCTTTATATACAAATATGCAAACGTTTTGTTTTGATTTTATGTATTTTGATTGATTTCTTTTTTGTTATGCAATTTCTTTGTTTACATTATTTTTCAAATATAAAATAACTACACTCATGTAGTTTCTCACATGACATCTCATATTTTTAACATGAGATGTTAAATGTTAATTGCTTTGGCCCATACGATTTCACATTGCATCTCATATTTTCAACATGATTTATTCTTATCAAAGATGTTAATTTTTCTTATCACTGTTAAATCTATCGACGTCTCTGCCGTGGCTATACGATATGAGGTGCATGTTAAATTTTCTCAAAATGTTAATTTTAAAATAGCTGTAATTATTTTTCGGGTAAACAACAAGAACACAAAACTCTTCTTCTTATTTTAGCATGAGGTGCAATGTTAATTCTTTTGCACATGTTAAATTTCATATATCGCTGATACAATAACATGTAAACAAGAAATTTTTTTATATATTTCTTATGTTTTATTTTTATTATTATTATAAATTATAAATGTAGTTATTTAAGAAAAAATTTAAATATTACATTAATATTGATAAATGAGATAAAAAAAATTAAAAAAGTTATAAAAAATTCCACATCTCATATTATGAGGTGCATGCATTTATTTATATTGAATATTGATAAATGAAATAAAAAATATTTAATATGAAAATCTAATGTTTATTTTGAAATTGCTGTAATGGCTTATCTTCGTCAATTGTCGCAAAAACAACAAAACCACACGATTCTTCTTCTAATTCTTTGCTTCGGTTTTCTGTTTCAATCAGATTTTAACATGAGGTGGGGCAGTGTTAATTCTTTTGTACATGTTAAATTTCATATACCGCTGCTACGATAACATGTAAACAAACAATTTTTGTATTTACTTTACATATACAGGGTGACAATCGTAAAGTGACGCACACATTTTAGCAGTTATTTTCAAAAGGACGTACTTCCATTAAGTACAATTAAGTGTTAACATTGCTGAATATATAAGCATTCATTTGAACCCCACCTCATTCAATATAACCTCCTTTAGCCTGCACACATGCCTTCAATCGATCCGGAAATCATAGGACTGTTCGCCGCAGGACTTCCTAATCAATTTCAGTCCATGCTTTCTCTAATGAATTTGTCAGCGACTCCAGGCTGCGGTGTTCAGATGCACAAGCCTTACTCTCTAAAATACTCCAAATAGAGTAGTCCATTGGATTCAAGTCTGGGGAGTATGGTGGCCATTCTTGAGATGTTATGAATGCAGAAAAATTGTCTTTTATCCATGTTTGCGTTAATTTTGCCATGTGGGAAGGTGCAGAATCTTGCTGGAAAGTCCAGTTTTCATTTCCAAATGTATCTTGGGCCCAGGCAAGAACATGTTCATTTAAAATGCTCCGATAAACAACCTGGTCAATTTTAACACCCTCTTCAACGAATATTAGAGGGGTTCTGGCATTAGCGGGAACTCCAGCCCATACCATAACGGAAGCTGGCTTTTGAACTCGGCCAACAGTCCTATTTTGTTGCGATGATGATGTTAGCCACATTCGGTCATTTTGCGCATTGAAATGTTGTTCAACCGTGAAAATTTTTTCATCTGTAAACAAGATATTTTCAACATTTTTTAACACGGAGGAGCGTAGCAACGCCTTGCATCTTTGCAGTCGCAAATCTTTCTTTTTTTTTGTCAGATCTTGAGCTTGTACGGCTTAAGATTAAGCTTTGATTTTACAATGATTCGCACTGTTTCACGGTTTACTCCCACTTCCTTAGCGATTTTTCTCATTGAGCGCCTGGGATTTCGCTTGATTCGTTTACGAATTTTTTCTGTTAAACCAGTAGTGGCAACTGTTGAAAATTTTCCCCGGTCTCTATCTCCAAAACCCCCAGTTTCATTATATCGACCGAGGTCTACCGTACGACTTGACAAACTTAAAGCCTTCGCAATTTGACGGCTACTATAATTTGCCAAATGAAATTTCATAATTTCACGACGAATATTTTCCTTGTCCATTTTTATGGAAATTTCAAAATGTAATAACAAAAATTCAAATGAAATTAAAAGCAAAGCCAATGATGAATGAATTTGCTTTTTAAATTAAAGTAACGGTAAATGGCAAAGCTTGCTGCAGAGTATTAAACTTGCGTCACTTTACAATTGTCACCCTGTATACATATAAATTCTACAAACATACCGTCGCCTGAGAATTGATTTGGCGTATAGGCATAGGAATTCTTATACACATACGCCAAATCAATTCTCAGGCGACGATATATTTGCGCATGCGACGGAATATATTTTTGCTCTACTTTTTTATTTTACTTCTTTGCAAAAATCATAGCATTTATAATTGATATTGGTAGATAAGTATATTATTTTGAGGTCCTATAACTTTGGCATTTGAGGCAAAATTGTGTATTAGAAAAAGATAAACATTTTTTCTCTCCACACCAACCCTCCACCTGCTCTTTGTACCTCTGTTTTAGAGGATTTTTTCAAAAAATTTATTTAAAATTGTTCATACAGGCTAAATGGCTTGGAATACTGACATACTTCTTTCGACAAAAATATTCCCCATAAAAAAGTAAAATGGGTATCTGAATACCAAAATTGGATTTGAGAACATATACTCCAAAAATCTCCCAAAATAGCGGCAACACCGAGCTAAAATAAAAAATTTGCTGAAATTTTAATAAAAATGAAAAATGTAGATATTGGATTGTGTGTATTGTGATGGGATTTTAGTGGGTAAGTTTATTAATTTGAAGTCCTACGTCATTGATGTCTGAGACAAAGTTGTTTATTATAGGATGATAAATATTTTTTGCTTTCACACATATCCTCCAGGTGCTCTTTGTACCCTTCTTTTTGGCAATTTACGGTATAAATTTGTTTACAAATGTTCATACCGGGCAAATGGCTTGAAATAACGACATACTTTCTTCTACTAAAATGTATTTCATAAAAAAGTAAAGAAGACTCCCGAATACCGAAATGGGGTTTGGACACTTTTATGCCCAAAATCCCCCAAAACACCAGCACCACCTCATGTTAAAATCAGATTGTAACAGAAAACCGAAGCAAAGAATAAGAAGAAGAATCGTGTGGTTTTGTTGTTTTTCCGGCAATTGACGAAGATAAGCCATTACAGCAATTTCAAAATAAACATTTTGTGAAAAAAATTAACATTGCACCTCATATGAAATGTAGATTTTCATATTAAATATTTTTTATTTCATTTATCAATATTCAATATAAATAAATGCATGCACCTCATAATATGAGATGTGGAATTTTTTATACCTTTTTTAATTTTTTTTTTCTTATTTATCAATATTAATGTAATATTTAAATTTTTTCTTAAATAACTACATTTGTAGTTTATAATAATAATAAAAATAAAACATAAGAAATATATAAAAAAATTTCTTGTTTACATGTTATTGTATCAGCGATATATGAAATTTAACATGTGCAAAAGAATTAACATTGCACCTCATGCTAAAATAAGAAGAAGAGTTTTGTGTTCTTGTTGTTTACCCGAAAAATAATTACAGCTATTTTAAAATTAACATTTTGAGAAAATTTAACATGCACCTCATATCGTATAGCCACGGCAGAGACGTCGATAGATTTAACAGTGATAAGAAAAATTAACATCTTTGATAAGAATAAATCATGTTGAAAATATGAGATGCAATGTGAAATCGTATGGGCCAAAGCAATTAACATTTAACATCTCATGTTAAAAATATGAGATGTCATGTGAGAAACTACATGAGTGTAGTTATTTTATATTTGAAAAATAATGTAAACAAAGAAATTGCATAACAAAAAAGAAATCAATCAAAATACAAAAAATCAAAACAAAACGTTTGCATATTTGTATATAAAGAATATAGAAAATACTGCAAATGTTAAATGTTAATTGCCAAAAAAATGTAAACTATCAAACACCGCCAACCCATCCATTCATACCTTTTTGTTCGGTGGACCGGTTGCCAACCGTTGCGTTCGCTTCATCGGTATGGCACCTCATAAATGGTATGGTTTCTAGCTTTTACATTCCAAAAAGCTTAAGAGCGAATTGCGACCTCTTTGTAGTCTATACTATTTGTTTCTAGCTTTTTACGTTCCAAAAAGCCTAAGAGCGAATTGCGACCTCTTTGTAGTCTATACTCTTTGTACGATACCATGTAAACAAGCAATTAAGTATGACAAAGATTTGTTGGCATGACTGTAACAAAATGTACAAGGAGGATAATTTATTTATAAGTATTTGAAATATAAAATATGAAAAGTTTCAACATTTTAGCTAAATATATTCACCGAAAATATTTCAAAATTTTACCTAAATATACTTATTTACATACATTTAGGTAAAATGTTGTAACAATTCATGAAATCAGTAGAAAAAGAATCAAAAGTACTTATATGAAATATGCAAAACCGCAACCAAGCGTTTACATTTTTGTATATAAAGAATATATAAATACTGTAAATGTTGAATGATATTTGCCAAAAGAAATTTTAAATATTTGTTTTATTAAACACGTCAAACTTATCCATTCATACATTTTTGTCCGCTGGATGTGTCGACAACCGTCGCTGTCAAACCATCGGTATTGCACCTCGTTGCTGGTTTCTACCATTTTTTGTTTCGATTCCAGCAAAAACGAAAAGAAAAAGTTCATTATTATTTGTTTTTGTTCTCTGCTTATATCTTCTCTCACTCATTTGTTTTTGAATTTGTGTATGTATCAGGGATGCCAACTCATTTTTTCTTTCTCCCCGATAACTCTCGCGAAATTCCCCGATTTTCGACCAAATTCCCCGCACCGCACAGTGGTCTGCAATCCCAAAAAGCTGGCCATAAGTCGAAAAATAAAGTTTTTTTTGGGAGGGCTCTGACACTTCAAATAGTTGCAGTGATAACCCTAGCAGCGTTTTAGAACAACGCTTAAGTACAGCTATTCTTCAAAAATGTTTTTGCCTTTTCAAGTCTAAGTAAACATAAGTGTTAAAACGTGTGGAATTTTCATGTGGAAAAAGGGTGTTATTAAAAAGTGAGTAGTTTTTAAACAGTTTCGCCGATTTTAACGAAACAACATGCAATCAACTTGTAAAAGTAAGTACTTTTCATATATTTAAATAAAAACATTATTTAACTATAATCAAAACAATAAATAAGTAATGAATTCACCGGTGTTTTTATCATGTAAGCTGTTTTCAAGGCTGAGAAAAAAGGGGTTTAAAAAAATTGCCAAGGGTTCCTGCCTAGTTTTTAGTTTTAAATTATTAATTATTCATTTTTGTAAAACATGTAAAAATATCAGTTGCTGAAAGTTTCCGGAATGGATTTTAAACAATATTTTCGATGCATGGTACAGATGCGCTATATTCTATGTCCCAGCAATTGTTACATCAAAAAAGTATTTGAATGTATAATAGAAATTTTTATGTGTAAAATCCATACAGATGGGGGGAGAGGAAGGTTAAAGATTTTTGCATCCAATAACCGTTAATATTCCCTTGAGCTTTCATTAGCTGTATTAGCCATCCTCCTATATTATCTCCTTTCGTGTTGACAATAGGGACAACATCAGCATGTATATCAAAAATCTGCCATCTTGAATACGCCATTTTGTTTTTTTTTACAAATTAAGAACGGATTCGTAATCAGAGACTCCAAAAACCCCCAAATGTGTGGTTTCGTCAAAATTCGATATTTTTTTTAGAAATCGTCCACCATTTTGTTTTTTTAAAAACTGAGATCGAATTCGTAATTCCAAATGTCTGGTTTCGTCAAAATTTGATAATTTTTTTTGCAAATGGTCCACGATTTTGGATCCGCCATTTTGTTTTTTTTTTGAAACTGAGATCGGATTTGTAATCACCGAACCTAAAAACCCCCTAGCACAAATACTCATTACAAAAGAACGATTTTTTCAACTCAGGGCCAGCTTTTCGGGATTCCAGACCACTGTGCGATACGCCCTTTTCATATAAACATTTTATACAGAGTTACTCTCTGTCAGAGTTATTTTAAGGTTCCCTGCACTTTCTTGGTTAAAATTTTTTTATCAATTTTTCTTGGATTGATAAAAAAATTTTTCTGACATCTATTTAAAGACTTCAAGTACAAGAAAAATTATGTAATAATTATAAAAAAAAATTATATAAAGGTTTTTTTTGCAGCTTCATGGAAGACGTTTTGAAAATCGTCAAACGCAATGGCGTGCGTGATTGCAGCTCACTGGAACATCTAAGAAAATACCATTGGAAAAATTATAACTGTACTCTCAGGACATACTAAGATTATTTTGTTTGACCAACAATTCACAAAATGGCAGACCGCAAAAAATTGTTTTTTCAAAAATTGGTCTTTTTTCGTAAAAACAAAGTTCCAAATTGAGGAAAGACTTAACCAAACTTACATCCTGGAGTCATTGTAATGTAGAAGAACATATTTAAATTTCAGTTATAGTGCACGCCAGTGGCAAAAACCTTGTTTTGGTAAAACTGGTTTAAAGTTTTGACTATCGGTTTTTAACATATAGAATAGACTTCTTCTTCTTTATAATAGATGACCATAATTTACAAGTTTATAGGTTACAGTCACCAAGAAGTAACAGTTATTAATTAGTAGGTGCTGAAGAAAGGCACAGCTAAGCCGTTCTAAACGGCTGAAAGATAAACCGAAATACTGCGCGATCGCTCTGGACTGTCAAGATACTAAACATAAACTGTGTTGCATAGAGCAATGTTTTTATGGTGTTGGTTGCGAATGTGCCAGAATTGTATTTAAGACAGTGGTCGGCATTTCCTTACTCAAACGAGCAGTACGCTCATCACATGCATTCTTACGCTCTTGCAATTAGTCGTTGTTGAGACAGCAACGAAGCAACATGAGCAGCGGCTGTGCTAATTTTTTCTTATGTTCACGGCGAGAAATTATATGTATGACTAAAAACTAACGCTAAAAAATAAGTTATGATTTCAAATGCGTTTGGTAAAATGCAATGAATAGATTTAAATAAATGCATTGAAAGCATACCTTTTATTTAGGTTTTTTAAGTCTTTTATTTGTCATGTGACGGATTTTAGGTTTATTTTTATACAGTGTATGACAATTACTCTGCGCTCACCAACACAATCTCATTTTCAATTTTGCTGACCACTGATGTATACACATATCCATATTTTCTACTCCCGCTAAAGCAATGAATTTTACAACGATGAATGCAATGCTTTGATCAATAAAAAAAATTGAAAAACTTCCGATGCTAATATTTTAAATATTATTATATTTATATATATTTTAGATATGTCATATTGCATTGTCTTCCAGTTCTGGACTATATTTAAAATTTCAAGTCTCTAGCTCATCGGGAAGTTACTTTAAAATCGATTGCAAAATTTGTACAGAGCAGACATACAGACAGAAAGTCAGATAGACAGACAGACAGATGAAAATGATAAGGAGATCATAAACCCGTTCAAGGGACGAAGACTGGCGCGATCACCAGAAATCCGGCAAAAGCATGCTAGAAGCAAATACAGCAGCCACACCGGACCTCCTTGAAGTGGCGCAAGAAGAAGACGATACCAGGAAGGTGACACTAAGGAGCAACACGAAGACGATAAGTGGGGCTACAACAAGTAATGTAGCTACTCACGATCAGCAGAAGTCGTTTGAACATCCGGAAACACCCACAGGAGCATTTATCAGCGTGACACGACGAGCTATCGCAGACCAGCAAAAATTAAAGCAGATGAAAGTCACTGCAGACAGTGCATTGGCAACGGCATCAGTAAGGAAGCCAAGGACAACCTCCATAGTGAAATCATCATCGATGAGCGCATTTCAGGCCAATATGGCAAAACTTGGAGCACAGATCGACAAGCTCTTGGCATACTATGACGGACGACACAATGTTCTCGGCGAGATTAAGCGCTTAGGATTGATCAAAAGGTGTTTATACAGAGGCGATGCTAGAATTGGAGAAGACCGAGAAGGAACAACCTGCAGCAAATACAACAGCAGGCACCAAGGATTGTAGTGAGGTATGTGAAACCCTTAGGGAGGCTGCTAACAGTGAGCCACCACCTTCGGTTAAGAGGGTGAGAACCCACATAAGCCCAGACGCGCAGAAAACGAGGGCGAAATTACCCGCAGCAGGTAGAGACACTTCGGATAAATTCAAATGAAGAGGCACCTACAGTGAACGAGCCGACGAAAGCAGCATGGACCACGGTAATGGGAAAGAAACCGAAGAAGGCCAGAACACCAAGGACTAAAATACCAAGGAGCAGAGCACCCCGGACCAGGACCAGGCCCGATGACATCATCTTCTCGAAGACGGGCGATGCGACATACGCAGACATCCTCCGCAAGGTCAAAACCAGCGATAATCTGAGGACTATGGGAGAAAATGTAAAAGTCATTCGTAGAACAGCCAAGGGTGATTTGATCCTCGAATTAAAACGAGCACCAAAAAACCAAACGGCTACATACCAGGCAGCCATAGAAGAAGTGCTTAAGGAAACGGCTAAAGTTGCAGCCAAAACGCACACAGTGACGCTGCAATGCAGCGATCTTGACGAGATTAAAACACCTGAGGAGATCTGTGAAGCGCTACAATCCCAATTTAAAATCAGGCGTCCGGAGGAATCGGTAATCAGAAGCCTGCGGAAAAGGTACAATGGCACGCAAACAGCCTACATCTGCCTACCGGCAGATGACGCGAAAACATGGCGCTACTATCGGAGCAATATGCTGAGATGGACGGACATTACTGGTCATCAGATACGACGAGAAAAATAGCCATTTGGGCGCTAGACGGCGCCACGCCTCAGGGAAAGATGGCTACTCCTGAGCAAGGATTCACGTGGGTTATGATGAGCGGCATTTATTTTTTTAGCTGCTATGCCCCACCCAGCATGAGTGTAGAAGAATTCGAAGGCATGATGACGGCGTTGGTAAATGAAGCGCATGGAAAACACCCGATTTTGATCGCCGGTGACTTCAACGCATGGTCCACTATTTGGAGATGTGCCCGATCTAACGAATTTGGCAGGATACTCCTTGAGAGCTTGTTACCCTTAGAGCTGGAGCTCTTGAACGAATACGGGCAATACACTTTTGAAGCCGCCAGGGGGGGATCTATAATAGATCTCACCTTTGCCGACAACTGGATCACGCGCCGGGCTAACTGGAGAATAAGCGACTTATATACACACAGTGACCATAAGGCTATCATTATCGACATAGCCACCCATGTAGTATCCCATGCATGTGCAGAAGGCACAGCAGAAAGGGTGGAAGAAGAAATAAAGCACGCAGGAAATCGCAGAGAGCTCGTTTTTTCCCCACGTGGGATGTCCTGCAGTCCGACTACAAAGTAGCTAGGGCTGCACTCAAAGACATCATCAGATCGAGCAAACTCGCTTGCTTTAAAACTCTGTGTGATAGTGCGGAGCTAGATCCCTGGGGGATGGCGTACAAAGTAGTGATGAGCAAAATCAGGGGTCCAAGACCACCTCAGCCTACCTGCCCAACGCTTATGCGAACTGTGGTAGCCACCCTGTTCCCCACACAAGACGAATTCGACCCACATCAAAACCCAAATAGATGTTTACACACCCCAGACGTCACCACACCACTACCGAGAAGATTGCAACTCTGCGAAGGATCGCCGAAAATAAGGCCCCGAGACTGGATGGGATTCCCAACGTCGCAATTAAAACAGCGATCAGCGAAAAACCGGAGGTATTTGCCAAACTCTTCGACACGTGCCAGAAGGATGGCGTGTTCCCAGATCAATGGAAAAGACAACGGTTGGTGCTTCTGTTGAAGCCAGGAAAGCTGCCGGACCAACCATCATCATACAGGCCGCTCTGTATGTTGGACACACTTAGAAAAATCCTGGAACGCATCATATGCGAAGGCTCCAGGAATCGTTGGAGAAACCGGGTGGACTCTCAGCTCTCCACTTCGGGCTTAGAAGAAAGCGCTCCACGGTCGACGTTATAAACACAGTAATGAGTATAGCCCACGAAGCCACAAGTGGAAAGCAATGTGCAGTTGTAACTCTGGATGTAAAAAATGCTTTTACTTCTGCGAGCTGGCCCCAGATAATGAATGCACTCCAACGTTTCGAGGTACCGGAGTATCTACTACGAGTAATCTCAGATTATTTCAAAAACAGGATTCTCTTGTATGACACCGTTCACGGGGTAAAGCAGTACGAAGTCACAGGAGGTGTACCTCAAGGTTCCGTGTTAGGACCACCACTATGGAATGCTATGTATGATAACATACTCAAACTGGAGCTTCCCGAAGTTGCAGACAACATCGCCATAGTAGTAGTCGCTAAAAAATTAGACTTACTACAGGCTAAATGCAATGATGCAATTTCGCGTGTAAGGAGATGGCTGAATAGTTCCAAACTTGAACTCGCGGCCGAAAAAACCGAGGTAGTGCTGTTGAGTACTAAGAGAGTGAGCGAGGAGCTGGTCCTCACAGTTGGTGATCACTGCATTACCTCGCAGCCACTCCTAAAATACCTAGGTGTACTCATAGACTCAAAGATGACTTTCAAGCAGCACTTACAAGCTGCCAGTGACAAAGCAGCCAGTATAAACTGCGCGCTAACACATATTATGTGGAACACAGGAGGCCCCAGGGAGGGCAAGAGTCAGTTGCTTTCAACGGTAACCAGCTCAGTGATACTATATGCTGCGCCGATCTGGGCGGACGCTAAGAAGACACATATTAAAGGTATCCGATCAACCTATAGGCTCAGTGCTTTGAGGGTAGCCAGCGCTTACCGTACGGTGTCGGACGACGCTATCTGCGTCATTGCCAGAAAAGTGCCCATCGATGTGCTTGCGACCGAGATGAAACGTCTTTATAGCTCTATAAGAGACAGACCTACGAGTATAACAAAGAAGGAAGAGAGGCAGCGCACTGTCATAGAATGGCAGCGAAGATGGGAGCGATCCGGGAAGGGTCGTTGCACATTTAACCTAATTCCACATATTACACCATGGATGGATCGGAGACATGGAGAAATGGATTTTTATCTTACCCAATTTCTCAGCGGGCACGGATGTTTTAAGATCTATCTCCACAGGTTTAAAATAGAAGAGGACCCGTTCTGCCCCCAGTGTCCGAACGAGCCCGAGGACTCAACACACATTCTCTTTCACTGTCCACGATTTAACAGGGACAGGGAGGAATTGGAGAGAGCATTTGGTGAACCCCCCACTGTAGGAAATCTGACATCACAGATGAGGGACTCGGTAGAGAAATGGGCCTCTGCTATTAAAACGGCGAAAATCATAATAACTGCGCTGAGGAATGCGGAAAACGCGCGGAAAGCCGAACGAAGGCTACAAAACGCCATGAACACAGAAGACGGCGGAAATGAATAATGAACAACCAACAACTGGTGGCACACCAGAAAAAATTCTCGAAACGGAAGCTGACATATGGCGTTAACAACGCTAACAAAGAGACAGAATAATGCTGAACCATCCCCGCGAAGTAATACTCTATTGTAGTCCCGCGGGGAGAATGATAGAAGAGAAAGTAGGTGGTTTTAGTTGGTAGGAATCCGACATAACCGGACACGAACAGGAGTTCTGCGGTACCTATAAAGGTTTCCACCTGCCAACGTACAAAAAAAAAAAAAAAAAAAGAAAGACAGACAGATTGACGACAGAAACCATTGAAAGCGAGTTGATATAAACGTGGTAAAAAGCAAATTATTCAAAATTGTTTAAATTATTGGCGGACGCGAAATGGCCTTCTACTTTTGATGACATTGACAATAGTGTCTTGACTTTTAATAATATTTTATATGATCGTTTTAATTTATGCGTTCCTAGACTAAAATCAACTCCTGTTATTAAAAACCATCCGGTGTGGTTTAACAACGAATTAAAAAACTGAAAAATAAAAAGTCCCGCAGTTTTAAATTGTTTAAAAGATCTGGAAATCAAATTGATTATTATCACTATTTCTTATTACGACACAAATATCAGGTACTTTGTAAAAAATTTTACCGAGATTATATTGAAAAAGTCAATTCGGATATTCATGTCGATGCTAAAGTTTTTTATGACTTTGTTAACACTAAACGTAAAAATGTTGGTTTCCCGTCCGCAATGAAAGTATCTGATGATGAAACTCATGTGGCAAATATGTTTGCACACTTTTTTAAATCAACTTATTCATCTGAAACTTTAAATAATAATAACATATAAATTTTTGATCCTGTCACGTATAACAATATTATGAGTCCGGTTATTCACCCTGAAGATGTTTTAGAACATTTGAAGACTTTAAAAATCTCTTTTACATACGGCCCATATGAAATTCCGAATAGTATACTAAAAACTTGTGCTGAGTTTCTGTATTTGCCTCTGTTTAAAATTTTTGATTCTTCGTTACGTAATAGATATTTTCCCAAAAGTTGGAAGTGTTCATTTATAATTCCTTTACATAAAAATTGTACGAAATCTAACGGTGAAAATTACCGTGGTATTGCTAAACTAACTGCAATACCCAAACTGTTCGAAGCAATTATAACATCTCAAGTAACCCATTCAGTAAAATCGTTAATTTCTTCATCTCAGCATGGGGAGATCAACCGTTACTAATCTTCTTGAGTTATCGACCAATGTCATAAGTGGATTTTCTAATTGCCAACAGACTGACGCAATTTATAAGGGCTTTAGTAAAGCTTTTGAAAAAGTGAACCACGATTTACTAATTAAAAAACTTGACTTTTATGGCTTTCCTATTTTATTATTACAATGGATATACTCGTACTTGAGAGATAGGGAGCAAATAGTAATTTTTAAAAATGTCGTATCTAAAATTATCAAAATACCATCTGGTGTTCCACAAGGAAGCTATCTGGGTCCTATTTTGTTTTTGTTGTTTATTAATGATCTTTCATCTGTTATCAAGCACTCTAAAATATTAATGTTCGCTGATGATGTAAAATTATTTAAGTCTTGCAACAAAATAGAAGTTCAAAATTTACTGCGATCTGATCTTTTGGCATTAAATAATTGGTGCCACTGTAATTTAATGTCTTTAAACCAAAAAAAATGTAAGTTCATGGTTTTTTCTAGAAGGCAACCTATTTTTTCTAGGTATGGATTAGATGATCACGAGTTGGAGCAAGTTTTTTCGTTCGTTGACCTAGGTGTCACAATGGACACCAAATTAACTTTTAATATGCATATCAACTCAACTATTAATAAGGCTAATGGCATCCTTGGTTTTGTTAAAAGATGGTCTAAAGAATTTAACTATCCATATGTCACGAAATCACTTTACACGGCACTTGTAAGACCAGTTCTGGAGTATGGTTCTGCTGTGTAGAACACTCAGTACAACTGTTATGCTGATAAGTTGGAATCTGTGCAAAAACAGTTCCTCTTGTTTGCTCTACGTTCGTTACACTGGAGTCCATAACAGCACCTCCCTCCTTATGAACAACGGTTAAAACTTATAAGCTTGCTAACTCTTTGGAGCAGAAAAGTTATGCTAAATGTGATGTTTGTGACTAAATTATTAAATGGTTATATTCATTCTCAATGAAATCAAAATTAATGTTCCAAATCGCTGTTCTACATATCCCATTCCTATTAAACTTGATGCTTGTAGAACAAACTATGCTCAAAATAACCCTTTTCGTTGTATGTGTAATAATTTCAATTCTCTGCACTACAATTTTGACATTTCCGACTCTCTCCAGTATATAAAATTAAATGTACTAAATTTTCTTAATCGTTAAACAGCTGATGATTACTAATAATCTGTAGCTGTAAAGAAGACCAAATAGGGATTTATTTTCCCCAACCAGCGCTTTATCAGGGTATTCCGGAATGCATCTGAATCGGTCACCAAATTCGTACGACATGCGGATGTGCCCCTCGTGCGGATGGGCGGGTAAGTGGGTCCGTTCGTTCAAAAAAGTTTTTGGTAAATATATCTGCTATCATATCGTTAGTTGAAATATATTCTAAGCTAACATCATTATTTTCAATAGCTTCGCGCACATCGTGATATCAGATGTCTAAATGTTTTGTTCGCGAATGGTAAACATGATTCTTTGCAAAACATTGAGCACTCAAATTATCGCCCTTCATGACTATTGGCTTATTCGTGGAGAAAAGCCCGATTTCCACAAGTAATCTCTTAAGAAATAACGTATGAGGAATGAAATATGGACAAAATTCAATTCCCTTCGGTTTTTAAAAATACTAAAATAAAAAAGTTATCTCGGAGCAATGGAACTTTATTAGTAATTATATGTTATAGGTATCATTACTTAAAAAATTAATCAAAAGCAATTATGTCGTTGCCGGAATTAGAACGCAGAAAATTAATTTGCAAATTTTGTGAAAAAAATCCAACAAAAACCAAAAATGAAGTTTTTCATCATTTTAATGATATGGGGTTTAAAAAGTCGTTTATATATAAGACAATTCAAGCTTATGAGAGTGGAAAACTAGCTGAAAGAAAACCTGGTTCAGGTAAAATATTCGCTATACAAGACAGCAAAAATCGTGGGAAACTAAAGGCTGAAACAGCTGGCTGCACTGCAAAATCATACCGCCATCTTAGTAAAAAGTACCAAGTGGATCCAAAAAGTGTCAAAAAATATTTGATAGACATGGGGGTAGGGAAAAGAGTAAAAAAGTTACAGAACGCCAAGCAGCAGCTATTAAGTTGCGTTTGCGTCTTCTTTCCCAAAATTATTTTGCTGCAAAGTCGTCTTATAAGTGCATCATAGATGACGACAGTTACTTCACCATTGAAGGAAATGAATGGACGTCAAAATATTACTTCGAGAGTTCTGATAAAGAAACACCTGAGAATGTGAAGCAAATATGCAAAACAAAGTTTCCTGGGAAGGTACTTTTATGGCTGTCCATAAACGAATGCGGCATAAGTGAACCAGTGTTTATTAAGGGTGGTTTAGCTGTCAATTCTCAACTATATGTACAAAAATGTCTTCCAGTTTTGAAAACATTCATTGAAGAATACCACCAAAAGGCCTGACTTGGCATCAGCCCATTATGCCAAAATAACACAGCACGCAATAGATACCTTGAACGTTGAATATGTACCGAAAGATTTCAATTCGAATCGAAACTTTTTGGGCGAATTTGAAAAGGAAAGTATATGGGAAAGGCTATCAAGCCAAAAGTTTGGAGTGCTTGACACAAAAAATTAAAGAAAGTGCGTAGGGAAATCGATACAAATGGGATTCAAAAAGCGATGGGACAAGTACCGAAAAATGTGAGGAATGCCGATCATTATGGATATAATTTTTTTTTGTAAACAACAGTTAATATCGCCAATATAAAACGAGCTAACAAAATTTTCAAATTCATTACAATGTAATATTTTTTTATCATAAATGCATTTGTCCATATTTCATTCCTCATACGTTACTGCCTCTTTTGCACCACGGCACAATGCGATATATTCTGCTTCAGTTGTGCTTAAAGCAGTAACCATCTGTTTCTTCGCCTCCCACGATATTGGACTCCCACTTAACATATCCAGAAAATCTTCTATCAATAGTATCGCCACCCCAGGTCAGCGTCTACATATCCGTGAATGCCCTCTCCACCACATTGATAGCGTAGTTTAAAATTGAAAGTTTTTGACAAATATCAAATAAGTTTTGCCCCTTTTCATGCTCCACCAAAGGATGTGAGTTGCATTGTGCCAGTTTACTCACTGAATGTATTATGTGGGGTCTAGTTGATGTTGCTACAAACATGAGTTCTCCAATTGGTGATTGATATGAAGTTTGATTAACTGTTTTATAACTGTCACCGTAGCACAGTGCTTTGAAGCCATACAAAAGATGGACAAAAATAGAAGGAGTTGTTTGTTTTTACTGAAAATTTACATACAATTTTGGGTCACTGAGCTCAAAAACGAAATCAGTTTTCTTCTAGACCCTACCACTTTTTCTGATATACATATTTTTTCCGATTTAAAAAAAAAAAATTTCAAAATTATTAAAAAAATTGTTTTTTCCAAATTTCAAACAAATTGGACTTAAGAGCTTGAAAATAAGTTTGCATATTTTTTCGAATATTTTGAGCCATATTCGAGATATTTTGAAAATATTGGATAATATTGGAAATTTTTTAAAGATTGTATACTTACTGTTTCTTGAAATTGCTTTTAACTAAATTATTACAACAAAAAGTATTGAAATGTAATACGTTTGATCTATTTTTAACCACTGTCGTCTGAAGAATCTTCTGTTGAAGAATCAATAAACGATTCAAAATGATGTAGGGGACGACGGGGTAATTAGAACCACTGGTAATTAGAACCAAATTCAAATTTCGTAACCTGCACGCATAACATGTTTGAATTTGATCACATTGCATTTCATTGTAACTGTAGTTTTTGTAATTACACAATTTTTTTGTCAGTCTTGTTTGATGTGCGTTAGAGAACTCAAGTTTGGTTTTTTTGTGTTGTGAAGTAATTTTTTATGACATCTTCTTAAGGATGTAAGTAAGTTTATGTTGTTCAAATTTTAGTAAAATAATTTTTGTTGTATAATGTGCAATATTTTTTAACGAAAGTGATCAAAAGTGATACTGGTGCATTTCGTTATTCTTCTTTATTTTTAATTGTTAATAAAGAATACGGGATGGGGTAAAAGGAACCAACATGGCTCCAATTACCCCATACAAAAAAAAAACAAAAATTTTGTTTTCAGAATGCCGCGAACAGGAGTTAGAACCACCAACAAGGCAAATTGGACTATGGAAGTTTGAATGAAGCTATTGAGCTTATTCATAGGGGTTCTTCCATCCACAGTGCATCCAACATTACGGGAACCCCATACAGCGAATCAAAAACGATTGAAAGCAAAAAACGCGAATGCTTCGAATGAGGTGAAGCCTGCTAGGTTAGGAAGGTATCCTGTTTTCACAGAATTGCAAGAGAAAATGCTTGCTAAGTACCTTTTGCAAATAAGTAATATGTTTTATGGGCTCAGTTCCCTCAAATTTCGGTCAATTGCTTACGAATGTGCAGAGCAGCTCCAAGTAAAACACAATTTCGATAAAGTCGCAAAACTTGCGGGTCCTAAAAAGAAATCCAACTATCAGCATAAGAAAACCAGAGGCTACCAGCATAAATCGAATAAAAGGTTTCAATAAAAAAGAAGTTTCAATCTTTTTTGAGAATTTGAATCATATAACTACCACATATATATTTGAGCCAAATAAAATATTTAATGTTGATGAAACCGGTATTTCGATAGTACAAGAACCTGGAAAAATTCTGGCAGCCAAAGGTCAGAAAAGAGTTGGAGCTGCTACGTCTCTTGAAAGAGGCAAAAATGTAACCGTGATTTGTGCTATGAGTGCTGCAGGCGATTTTGTTCCTCCTTTATTTATTTTTCAAACACAAAGACATTCAACTCTTCTCGAAAAAAATGGACCGCCAGGGGCTATGTATGAATGTACACAAAATGGTTGGAGCAACGAAGATACTTTTCTGAAGTGGCTAAAGCATCTTGTTAGCTGCAAGACTTCAACTGCTGCAAACCCATTACTACTGGTGTTAGAAAAACACACTAATCATGCCACATTAGACGCCTTTACCTTTTGCAGAAAAAATAACATACACTTGCCATCTATTCCGCCTCATTCCTTCCATCGTATGCAACCCCTCGATGTCACCTTTTATGGACCTTTAAAAACTGCGTATAACAAAGCATGTGACGAATATATGAAGTCCAATCACTTATTGAAAATTACACCATATGAAATTGCAGGATTATTTAACAAAGCCTACTCTAGGGTTGCATCTATCGAAAAAGGAGTTTCTGGTTTTAGGGCAACTGGAATTTGGCGCATTAATTCTTTCGGATGAAGATTTTTATACGCAGTGCGAAACAAGATCATATGAGTCACCATCCGGAAGTGAAATTCAACCGCAGAAAGGAAGTGTCTACTAGTATAGAAGTCTGTGACTTTGATATTCCTTCTACCAGCACTGGAATTCGAAATGAACCCGCTGTAACAAAAAAAAGACAAAGTGGGGATTTGGCCGATATTTTAAATATTTCTACTGCCAAAATTCCAGAAAATAAGAGAAAACTTAGAAAAAAAGCAGCATTCCGAAATTTTGACATCGGAGCATTTGAAACGAACATATGAAAACAAGCAAAAGAAGAAGATCGAAAGAGACAAAAAAAATGCTCAAAAGAAAGACGTGAAGAAACTAAAGACCAGTCTGGCGTTCTGCCATCTCTGAACAATACAAACTTATCAAATACTTGATCTTTAGTTTTAATAAAATAAATAAATGCCCTTCTTGATTTATCGTCGATAAAACTTATAAAAAATTTTGCATCTCCGATTGAAGTCGTTTTAAACGGGCCACATACATTAGTATGTATTAAATCAAGTATATTTTCTGCACGATTATCGGTTTATAGCGTTATTTTGTTTCTTCTATAACTCATTTGATTTTTATGTCAGGTGGGGGTCAAAAATATTGTTCGTTTGAGAGCGGTAAACGCAAAAACTAACCATCCGATTGAGCTGGAACAGATTATGTCGTTTCGGAGTGAAATAAAGCCATATCGCCAATATGATGTTATTTCCACTTCGAAGTGATTATAAGGCAATTATGGCGTTAATGCATATGGCCTTATAACACCTCTCCACATATTATGCACTGCAACAGTAGCAGAACGCTCTCAGTTGTATTCTCTTACTCTAGTGTTTTGAGAGTCTCCAGCGGCTGTCTACCCGTAACAAAGTGACGCTTTGTTGGGTACCCGGCCACTGTGACATTATTGGTAATGTGGCCGTCGATGAACTGGCTAGACAAGGTTCATCTACTAAGCACATTGGCCCCGATCCGTTCTGCGGAGTCGGCTGGACCTCTACGAAATCTATCGTTGAGGAGTGGTCTAAGGCAAAATGGCTAGAGTATTGGAACTCTATCCCAGGTTTAAGACAGGCAAAAGCACTTATCATTCCGCTTGCCCAAAATAAGCCCATCTCTTATCCCAAATCTGACCTTAGGCTACTGGTGGGCTACATGTCTGGACACTATGGGCTCAGATATCACCTAAACAAAATAGGTCTGTCTAATGAGACAGAGTGTCGTCTATGTCTGGAAGATGACGAGTCGACACCTCACATTCTGTGTGAGTGTCCGGCCTTGGCTCGGTTCAGAGGAAGAATTTTTTGTATTCCTTTTCTGATGGCTAATCATATAAAATCTTCTTCTACAAAAGATGTCTTGACTTTTATTAGGTCAGCTGAACGTCTTTTGTCATAAAATGGGGAATGGCACAAAATATCTTTTAGGTCGCAGTGCCTGCCTGGTTGGGCTCCCCTAAATAATAAATAATAATAATTCTCTTACTCTCCACATTAGTGAGGCCAAGTTATCAACTTATCGCATTCTATGGGAAAAATTAGGGTGGCTTGGAAAAGTGGGCGTGGTACCTCCCATACAAATCATATGCTTGTTTGAGTATATCTCTCGAACCATACACAATATAGTACTGAAATTTCGTACAACGAGGAGGTGTGGCACCTCCCATATCACCTCAATATTCATTATGAGTTATCTCGGGAATTTTATACCGAGGTTATCGGATTATAGTGAAGTGTGACTTCTGAATGTCAAGTGGGCGTGGCACCTCCCATACAGGCTGAATATTCATGACGAGATATCACAAAAACTATTTGCAGTACGGTATATCTCTGACAGAGCTGTAAAATAATGCAATAATTAGCGACTAAAAATCATTTGACATTTTTACCAAAATGATTGTATTCATTTTTTGTATTCATTGATTAAGAATGTATTCTTAATCCAGTGTGTAAGATGATTTTGTCATTTAAAGCGTATTCACACATGATTTAACTAAATGATTAATAAGTCAATGACAGCTAAATGATTAATGATTTAAATTTTACAATCTTTAGTCAAATTTGTGACTTCAGTGATTTAAAATCGCAATTGATTGCAGCCTTTTACAGCTCTGTTACCGATATCAAATAATCGAATGTATCTCGGTTCACTCGCCGCATTTACAGGAAACGCTCACTATTCACATTCACTAAAACATTTTCACGACACTTAATAGATCTTGGCACACAGAAAGAACTTGTTTTATGACGGTATGACATTACTACTAAGAGGTTCTCGTTCAAATCTTCCAAGATTCCATTTCTGCAAAGAAGTGCAATTACAAAAACTCACTTTTCATTACTGTATTAGTTTTGTTACCGCCAATCCAAATAATTCTGCTTGCTGCATCTTCTATCAAGAATTCAACTATTTTTTCACTTTTCTTATAAATTTTGTCAGAAAATTTTTCTTTATTTTTCAAAAGTAAGCGGAAATCAGCTGATTTCGTAGCGCTTTTAACTATGATGCCACACTGTAAAAAAAAAATTCACTAACTTAGCTTAAAGTGCTATTCAGCTTATCTGCCAGACTAGTTGCCCTACTTCGTGAATACCGCTAATATTTTTTAGTTTATCTACATAAAATACGTAATAAAAGTTAACAGTGATCCGTACATGGCACATCGCAAATGAAATGGACCCTGTATGTATGCATAAAATAAAGATCTAAATACAGAAACTTAACGTAACTTAATAACGCATAGAGAACTGTCACATAGAATTCTCTTTGATATACATACTTTGTATGTATCTTATTATAGAAACTTAACGTAAAATATAATTAATTTTTCACAATCTTTTATATAAATAAAAATATAAATAAATAGTCAATTTTTAAAAGCTTTAAATTAAGCTAAGAATAAGTTATACCATGAGTTATAGTGCTGTTATAATAAGATTTGCATCTTGTAGTGCTAGATTTTAAAACAATTAACCCTTCGATGGGCACCTCTTTAGGAGGAGCTAACATAACCTCCTGGGCCTAATTAGGTCCACGTGAATAAAACGAAAGTTATGGCCTATTACAGCTTGTTATTGCGCAAAAGTTATATAGGGTTTTGTTCACTAAATATTCTGCTATAGTTTGGTAATAATAAGTACCTTTTTAGAAAGCATACTAAAAAAATTAAATTTTAAAATCGATCCGAATTAGACATGCGTTTTTCTACTTGCAAATTACAAGCAAATAAGGTGTTTGCATAATTACAAAATTTAGAAAAGCTGTATAGTTTTAATTAATGAAAGCTTTTTGGTTGTGATTTAGATATAATAGGTGATGTTTGGAGGCAATTTGGATCGACCCTTTGTTTAGAGAGTTTTTGTGGAATTTGAGTTCAAAGTTTAAATAAACTTGAAATTTTTTTTTTAAATTTAGTTTAAAATTTTGCATTTGAAAATCCAAAAATATTTTTTTTTTATTGAAATATTAATTGTAATATATAAATAGTGTTTCATAGTTTTATACCAATTTCGGAACTACCAGTGATTTTAATTTTTAATTATGTCAACATACTTATAAATTTCGATTCAGAAATTGCTTAAAATGATTCGAAGAAATGATTTTTTATATATTTCATTGTTCACCAGTTCATGGACTAGCGTATCCAAATTTTATAATATTAGCTTGACATAATTTTATTACTTTAGCTTGGTGACTTGGAAAATACCTTAACCAATTTTGGACAGGGGGGAGGGGGGTCTCCCATTGACAGAGAATGTCCCATATATAAAAAAAATTTATGTATATATGCGTAAATACATACACACACATACATACAAATTATTGTCACATCTATGTGTTTTGCTTATGTAATCACAAACCGGTTGTCTGATCTTAGTCAAATTTGATGTAGAGATGCATTTGTGTGTATGTCAATTTGTGGGCTATTAAATTCGACCGTATCTCAAAGTCGGCGTGGCATTTTCACAAAAATCCAATATTTTTTGAGAAGTTTTCTGGTGATGGACACGTGAGACACAAAAAAAAGTTCTTTTGGGATTTTTAATTTTTTGAGAGAAAATAATATTAGATTCATGTTCATCAGCTGAAACTACACAAAAATAAGCTTTCCCCGACGTTTATGATGACTTTGGTAAGCGTAAGACCCGAAAAACCGCCTTTTTGGACCTTTTTTGAGGTTAGGGACAACACGTGACATTTCCCATGAAAATTAATATTAGATTCATATTCAGCGAAAAAAAATATACGAAAAAGACTTTATCTGTTTCTTTATGATGACTTGGGTAAACGTACGCTTGATAAAACTATTATTTTAAGGTGAGGTGGTGGACTTGCAGTCTCCATATTGGGTCCGCCATCACGTTGCATTCGAAACTAGAGATAATAAGCTTTCATTTGAGCCCAAACATACATGCCCTAAAATACCTTAACCAATTTTGGACAGGTTTCCGATTGAAACAAATTTTGTTTTTTTGTGCTCAGAAAACATTGGCGCAAAAAGTCATGGAGTTTCAGATCGATTAGTCAAGAAACAAAAGACAAATACGAGTTTAAACTCAAAATGGTCCTAATTAGGCCCAGGTGCCCATCCTAGGGTTAAATAAATAAATAAAGTCTGTTGAATTTAGACTTCTTTGCTGTTACGTTAACCCATTTTGAACAGGAGTCAGATCCGCTTGAAATTTATTAACAATTGTTGGAGCGCATTGAGTGTCCTTATCTCAAAAGTGTACAGAAAATTAATTTGCACCTACCCCTTTAAAAGCTACGGCCTGTTTGAAAAATCATACATTGGCCCATTTCTGCAATAACACATCCGCATAAAAATTGTATTAATTTATATAAGGGATTTCGTTTTCTTATAAATTTGATGAATATGACAGGAAGCATTTATTACATTTTACATATGAGGTGGATATAAGCTAAAACCTTTTGAATGTAAATGTTTGTTACACTTTACGCTTAGCATTTGTTCATCAATTGACTGGTGCTCACTAAAAGTGCCAAACTTGCTATAGTTTCTGCTCAGCAAAATAATGTAAAGTAAAGTTGGATTACCCAATGTAGTATTGCTGCTCCAGTAGTCGTTTATTCCGGGGATATAACTGTAGTCAATAAAATACCCAAAAAAGGGCTGATATCATGTGTGGTGAAAACTTTGTCTATGCTGTTTTACTGATTGTAATTAATACCTGAAAAATAATTATTTAAAAATTTGTTGGCGTTTTGATGGTGTACCAAAAGCATCGTAATATCAATATCGAAAAATTGAAAAAAGAGTTGAATCGAGCTTAAAACTTCCAAACATGAGACCAATTTGATGACACATCGTTCAAGTGGTGCATGATCTGTTTTTTTTTTTTTTTGTTTTTTCATATTTCACAATTTCTATTGATGACTGCTAGCCCTTGCACCACTTTGGGAAACCAAAAGACTGTAAGCTTTTGTATGTCCCTTCCCTCATAGTCTTCCTGGGCGCCTTTTGATTCGTATTCTACTTCTATAAATCTAGCAACTTTCTGAATGCAGCCCGCATCCGAATGAAGAATCATATTTGCATGGAACTCTTCCTCGTCTCCTCGCTTATCGACTCGCACTCAATGCTTTTGTAATTTGTTCTTTTTCCTCATCATCACTCAAGTTTTCAAAAACTTGCTGCAATTCTGCAGCTTGATAATATCGACGGCGCTCAGTACTTCGACAGTGGACAAAAATCCAAAAAATTTTGTGTCACAGATTTAGACAAATTGGTGTCATTTTAAAGGTAATAGTTTACGTAAAACAAATAATTTTGAGAAAAAACAAATTTTATAGGAGTTGCAGCTCTTCAAAGTCAAACAACTTTATAAACAAAAATATGAAAAATAAAATTTGGTTTTGAGTGTTTGTGCAAAAAAAATTGTCAAAAATGTATTTTTATAAATATGGCTGAAAAAAAAAATGAAAAAAAATTAAGTCAAATATAAAAATTATTTCATTTACCTTAAATTATAAATCAATTTTTTTCACTTTTCAAAAATTAAATATTTTTTTATTGGCACAACTGAAAAATGGCAAACTTTAGTAAGATTCTGATATTAAATGGCGTTATCAGCGTAAAGTCTCGTTATGGTTTCTTTTAAATACTTTCTTCTCTTAAACGCAAGAAAAAATTATGCGTATTTTCGCAACTTTCGGAAAAATTCAATTTTATAAAACTGTCTTTAAGCTATGCTACGATCAAAATATGTTGTATAATTCTCTGGGTAAGTATATTACTTTAACATTTTTTAAATAATAAAGAAGCAAATAAAGAAGTTATAAATAGTGGGCGGGGTTCGTGATGGATAATGGTCGGTTTTGACTATCAATAAAAAAGGCAAACAAATAAAATGTTTGCTAAATTCAAGTGTTTTAATAATGGAATTGAATTTGAAATATTTTTATTTATCCAATTGCTGGATTAGTGCCAGTGCAATAAATAAGTTTAAAGTTATTTTTTCTTTTGCTAAAGAAAAAGTTGGAAATAATATTAATGAAGAGTTATTAAAGTTCATGAATGTGAGGTTATAAAATTTTTCGATTTGCCGATAGGTGGAAAACAATTTATTTATGTTTAAAAATAGATCAAACGTATTACATTTCAATATTTTTCGTTATAATAATTTAGTTAAAAGCAATTTCAAGAAACAGTAAGTATACAATCTTTAAAAAATTTCCAAAATTATCCATTATTTTCAAAATATCTTGAATATGACTCAAAATATTAGAAACAAATATGCAAAATTAATTTTCAAGCTCTTAAGTCCAATTTGTTAGAAATTTGGAAAAAAAATTTTTTTAATAATTTTGAAATTTTTTTTTAAATCGGAAAAAATATGTATATCAGAAAAAATGGTAGAGTCTAGGAGAAAACTGATTTCGTTTTTGGGCTCACTGACCCAAAATTACTGTGTATGTAAATTTTCATTAAAATCAAACAACTCCTTCTATTTTTGTCCATCTTTTGTATGGCTTCAAAGTACTGTGCGGGGTGCCATTTTTCTTTTTATTTTAAATTGAATAACTTTTTTTCACATAAATCTTATTAGAAATTTGTAAAACTTGACTCGTAAATGATATGTTTCAAGCAAAAATGTAAGTTGATTGTCAAATGACGTTTTTGCAGAAATGAATCAGAGTACGATTTTTCGTACACCAATTTCCCAATCTATGTTTTTTCTATATAACTAATGCTTTTGTTAATGGAAACAAAATATTATAATCCAAAGTAATTATTATTTAATGTACCATTTTTACGTTTTTCTAAACCTCTAAACAAGACATATGTTTCAAATAAATAAATAAAGCATCTAAATTTATGTAAACCATGTCAATGCTTTACCATAAAATATTCAATACATTTCATTTCATTAATTAGTTATAAACATTTAAAGTTGCAATATGAAAAATCGTACAGATGTTCAAAATGGGTTAAGTGACATTTCACAAAACAAGCCGTTTTCTAACTTTTGAGTTTTTATGGAAATGAAAAGCAAGTATTTACATATTAAATGATTGTTTTATTTATTTAATTTGTTTATTTCTTATATTAAAATTATTTTCCTACTTCTGATATATTTTACAGAGGTCTTTTTTCTTGTCTGCTGTGCTATGTTATTATAATCAGCATTAAGTTTTGTTATGCGCTGCTATGCTATGTTACGTTACGTAAAGTTTCTATAAATAGACTTTAAGACTATGTTCCGGTGTGGTCAATTTTGCATAATATCTAACACACCATGTGCTTGGTGTGAGAATAATAACTTTAAAGCATATTCTTTGCAATATTTATCCTGGTTGGGTGGTTATGTCAGTACTACATTCGAAGACATCAACCAGTGGGATAATGTTACCTTTTCTTAAGATGCATGAAAAGCAAAAGCTATCATAGGCTGTGCCTTTGTATCCGCCCACTGTCCTCTAATTGTTGAGTTTATTGAATTATAAATAATGGTTAAGCGAACGATTTCATTGGTCGAAATATTCGTGGAAAGAAACAAAGGAAATGTTAATTCATAAGCAACGCTTCTTCCCAACAAAATTATATGCAAATACGTTGTTAGTTTATTTTTAAACAAATTGCTTTGTATTATTTTAAGTCAAAATAATAATGTACAAATTTTTAGCAAGCATCTGGTTTTAAATGAAAGCAGTAACCACATCACATAATATTTGAATTTACACTACATAAGACGTTATAAGGCATTTAAATAATAAATATGTCAAGCTCATCCGATGACTTTCAATCGTTGCCAGCACCGCCTATTCTGGATATTGGACGCATCACTGCTAAAGTAGTATTGGAAAATACAAGAATGGGAAAGATGAAACCATCGGAATTTCTAGTAAAAATGCGGCAGTTATCAGGTGGTGAACTCTCTGAAGATATGATCAAAACCATTTGGTTTCGAAAGCTGCCACCAACTATAAAATCTATACTTTCTGTAAGCACAGATGGCGTAGAAAAGCTTGCCATCATGGCCGATAAAATAAATGATCAATTGAATACACCTTCAAACAGTGGTATTGCTGAACCTTTACAAAATAATGAAGTGTATCGAGAATGTCTTGGCATTATTGAGAATCATATGCACGAAATTCTGAAGCATATAAATGCTCTGAATGGAACCAAAAATCTAGGAAGACGATCACGAAGCTATGGAGATAATTTAATTCGAAACAAATATCGTGGGAACTTTTCAGATCAAGAAAGCTGCTTCCATTGCAGGTATGGTAAGAATGCCACCAAATGCCGTTCACCATGCTTTTTTGAAGAGTAAACAATTATGGATTACGCCTATGTCAACGTCGACATATGGCTTCAAGGTATGTCAGCGTTTAATGCAAGACAAGGCACAAATAACCCTTTCTTCACTTACACCGGAGCTAACAAGTTTTCATCAAATCACTTTTCTCAAAAACTTAATGGCTTCTTACTGCAGAGCTGTTTCAAACAACAAAAATCTAAATCATCAATTTGAAATGATTTCTTATTCATTGCAAATCCAATCAATTGCCGTCTAAAGTCAGAATACTCCGTTGGAAACAGTTTATGGAATTCGCTGTAATTGCCTCTCAATATGTGATTGAGGTCACAAGTTTCTCCAGTAGTTAACATGGTTACTTTAAAGTCTTAGCATAAGGATAATCTCATTTCTCTTACTTATCAACTAACAGTACCTTAGGTAATATAAATGTTCAAACGCAAAGAAAAGAAATAAGTTTCACTTTATATTTAATGTCAATCTAAAATAAATGTGTGTTAAACAAAAAATCATTGTAATTCTCTCTTTGAAGTGCAAAATTTTTAATATCAATCTTAACCAATATTTAGTGTACGCTCAAAGAAAACAAGAGAGTTTTTTTTGTAATTATTTATAAACAAAAGAAAGCAAAGTGTCAAAAAATTTACGCAACAAGACATTTAGAACTTTATACAGCGCACAGAGGTCATATTAGCGATCTTTCCCCAAAAGCACTTGAAATTTGGGGTAGCTGCTATCGTATTTTGTATGCATTTGAAGTGCATCAAATATTAATTTAAAAAAAAACGCACAATGAGTCTTTCAATTGAAATTCCAAAATCGTATAACGTAAGTTATTTTGTCAATACGTGTTTACAGTTATGGAAAAATTATAATTCTTTGTACATATTTGTTAAATTTCGTACACATCCTGCTATTAGATTAACCAAAATTAAATCTACGGGAGTTTAGAAATGTGTTCTACGCCTCGTGTGGCCAAAAGGTACTCCAAGATGACTTGAATTATTTTGTAATATCCAAGCAAAAAAAAAAATCAAAGATATGTTCAATCACATCTAGCTATTTTTCGTTTCTTATTTGCTTTTATACAAATTTAGTAAATAGGCTGGCAATAATTTTGTAAGCCATAACAAGTGATAGTGCAGTTGCGGACAGAGGTTTTGGAGGGAGATATGGTTGGTACAAAATGCCTTCAAGTGTACACAAAGTGTTACTGTATGGCCAGCAGATTATGAAAAATGTCGATTTTTTGTGAGCGATTTTATCTGAAGAGGCAAAGGCAAACATTATCGTAGGTACAACTCGCGTAAATGCATCGGAAAAGCAACAAATTTTTCAAATTTAGTTCAGAGCCATAAAAAAAAAGAATCTGGAGTTAAGTCAAGAGGTAGAAGTCATGCACCGCAGCCCGCTGTAGACTATAAAATAGTCAAATTTTACTAGTAATAATATATGCATTCAGATGTGTTAGGTATTCTTCACGTTTTCTGGTTGGCGAACATTTGAAATTTCGTGCTTATGACATTTTTTGTCTTTGAAGTCAAGTAGAAAACCAAAATGCAAAAATTTTTCGTAAATCCTTTTCCAATAATATTTTCAAAAAAATGCTTTAGGCTGTGGTTATATTGGGAGTATGCTGGGCGAACACCATGAAATTGTTGTTGCACCGAACACAAAAAGAGAGTCTTCACTCACTCTCACACCGAACACAACAGGTCCGTTCCCGTACTTTTTGGGTAATAGTGCGGACACACGAGAATGCATTTCGTTGAATTTCTGCATTTCAAATTTAGATGGACACACGACAAAAAACGAATTTCAAATTCGTTTTCTGACAGATTATAAGTTTGGAGAAGAAGAAGAATATTTGTGTGTGTTTTGTGCAAATAAAAATAAATAAAAATGTTGCCTTTCAATTGGATTTGGAAACCAAGAATTTGAATAACAATCATGGAAAATTGGAGAAATGGCATTATTTTATTTTTTCACGTACTAAATATTACAAGAGCAGCTGTTATGAAAACAAAATCCAAAATGTGTAGAAAAATGTAATAGATCTTAAATTTTTCCTGCTTTTTACAACCTTGCGTTTGAGTGTTGCTAGTTAATTTCTTCATTTCAGACGCATTTCAGCGAAATGAGTCTGAATTGCAAAATTTCATTTGACACTTTTTGTATGGCGAAATTCTGCATTTCAGACGCATTTCAACGAAATGTTAAATTTGCATGAAATGCACTCTCATGTGTCCGCACTATAAAGTCTGGTAAACTGAGAGTAAACGAAAAATGCTCTCTCTAATACACAAAAATGCACAAAAGTACGGAAACGCACAAAACACTTTTGTTGCACGAAACAAAACGTCAAATCTTACCGACAGTTAAATTCAAAAAACCAAATTTCTGTGAAATTAAATAAAATAAACATTGTTAAATCTTACAAGAAAATAAATAAATAATGAAAAAATTATACATAAATTGTTCTCCTGATTACTTTTGTAGAATCCTCTGGTTCACAATCACCATTTTCATTATTCAGAAATAGCTGATGCTACAGCGTCTGAAATTGAACAGACAATTGCGTCATTAACTTGTGGAGAATGTAGTTAGAAATTAACTAATATACTATCAAATAGTTTTCAAATGTCTGTTAAACATTTTTCATTTTAAATAACACTTATTTTTCTAAAAATTCTTTATTTATTTATTAATTTCAAATTTTCAATATATTTTCACAAAAGCAAAACAGCTGATTGTTTGACACTTTTAACATTTTTACCCGAAGAAAAAGTGCGAGCTATTTCGTGCAACAAGAAGAAGACAATTACTCTTTCATCTCTACTCTCATTTGCAAGTTTTCTGTTTACGGGAACACTTTCTGGGCTGTTTTGGGCGAACGCGTTCACCCGCGTTGTAGTACGGGAACGGACCAAATATGAAATAAACACGGGGCACCCCGAGCATTCAGGGTGGCAATGAGTTATTTTACAAAACAGTACCATTACATACAAAATTGTATTAAACAAACGAGTATATTCTGGCAAAAAGCAACGAGCTAAATGTAACCAGCTCAACCGAGCACGGGAGGATATGTTTTGTGTTCGTCGAACACCGAGCATCAATATAACCAGGCACTCAAACTATTATTAAACGGAATTTTTTGTTTGTAAAATCTTTGTATTCATATATAATCGTAGAGTTTTGTGTGTATGACATAGTATAATTTCTGAACGACTGGACCGATTAAAATCATATTTCGAAAATATATTTTCTTGGGCAGGAGGATGAAACATTATTATTCATAACGGCTTTTAGGAAAGTGGGCGTGGTACCTCCCATACAATCCTAATAGTTTTTGGGTATATCTCAAGAACCATTTATAGCACAGTACAGAAATTTGGTACAATAATGAGAATTGACAATGCTACAACAAAAATATGGGTGGGATTGACAAAGGGGGTGTGACACCTTTCTTATAACCTAAATTTCTATTATGAGATATCTTAGGAGACATTTATGGTACGGTACTAAAATTTAAATTTATTCAGTTTGTTGGATTAGTGGGTGTGGCACCATGCTGCACTTTTATTTTCTACTACTAATCCTGCTACTATTTCTATTACTATTTTCTACCACTTTATAACTTCTTTTTTTCTGGAAATTTTTCTTATTTTCTACTACTATTTTAGTACTTTTTTTCTACTACTTTTTTAATACATTTTTTTGAACTACTACTTTCTACTTTTTTTACGACTTTTTTACAGTTTTTTCTACTACTAGTTTTTACTATTATTTCTTCCACTTTTTCTACTCCATTTTTACTATTTTTGTACTACTATGTTTAACTATTTTTCTACTACTTTTCTGCTACTTTTTTACAACAATTTGTAATACTATTTTCCATTCTTTTTCCTACTACCTATTCTATTATTATTATTTCTACTACTATTTTCTTCTTTTTTGCTGCTATTTGCTACTACTTTTTCCATTCCTTTTTTTACTATTATTTCTACTACTTTATGAAATATCTTAAAACCCTGCCTAGCTATCTTAAAATCCGGTATGTGGCACTGTAACAAATTCTATATTTTGATTTTGCTTCAAATTTTTAAATAATTTCAAGAATGGTCTTTGATATGAATATAGAGCGTCCTGAAATATTGTTTCTATAATTCAACTGAACCATAAAAAAATTAATCCTAATATTTTTTTGGGTATATCTCAAGAATCATTTATTATACAGAAATATTTATATATACAGAAATTTGTTACAAGAACGTGAATTAACTATGTCATGCTACAACAAAAATTTGGGTGGGTTGACAAAGGGGGTGTGACACCTTCCATATACCCTGAATTTTCATTACGGGATATCTTAGTATGGAAGTATTATTTGTCAATACCGGATTTAAAAAATTCTCTCAGTTTGTTGGATTAGTGGGTGTTACACCATGCTCTATTTCTATTTTCTACTATTATTTTAATTTATTTTTCCAACATTTTCTTCTTATATTCGACTACTTTTTTACTACTTTATCTACTTATACTTTTTACTACATTTTTCTACACTTTATTGCTATTTTTTACTACTTTTCCACAGTTTTTTCTACTTCTTTTTTAATTATTATTATGTTTTACTATTATTTCTACTAATTTATGAAATATCTCAAGAACCTACCTAGCTCTGTTAAAATCCGATAGGATTGACTTGCGACAGTCTTTTAGCAAGTGAGCGACATATTATGTAAGGCTGTGGTTATATTGGGAGTATGCTCGGCGAACACCATGAAATTGTTGTTGCACCAAACACAAAGAGAGAGGCTTCACTCACACTTCTCACACCGAACACGATATGATCGGTGTATTGTACACCGAGCACGTCGAGTATTCAGGGTGGCAATGAGTTATTTTACAAAACAGTATCATTACATACAAAATAGTATTAAGCAAACGAGTATATTTTGACAAAAAGCAACTCTGCAACGAGCTGAATGTGGGAAAAAATGTTTTGTGTTCGTCGAACACCGAGCACCGAACACCAGGCACTTATGCAGATGGTCATGGTCACGTCACACAGTGTAGCGTCTCCATACAACCGGTGGGCAAAAATAGAAGGAGTACAGGTAGGCCAATGAAATTTTGCACAGATATTTTTTAAGTAAATAATAAAAAATATTACAATTTATAAATCGAAAAAGTAGGCATGGCATCTCCAATATAGTCAAAGTATTTTACGGTATATATTAAAGCTGCAATGATTATCTATATTTTTTTTAATGATTTTTGTGTAATTCATTCAATTGATGGGGCTATTTTTTTGCTCAAGAAATCTCTTTATGAAAAAACAAATATCAAAAGAGAACCAAACTGCTCGTTGGTGTTTGTTTTGTTATTTGTGTATGCAGATAGTTCGTTAGATAATTCTGAGAAATGCCGTTACTCAAGTCTTCTCTCACTCGCCCATTTGCTATTTACTCCCGCTTAAGCAATGATTTTTACAACGATGAATGTAATGCTTTGTTCAATGAGTGAATTTTAAAGAACTTCCGACGCTATTATTTTAGAATTGGCTAAACCGATTTTAAATCTGATAATTTTTGGCTAACCTACTCGTCAAGCTCTTTAAATTGATATATAATATAATATCGTAGCACTTCTGGATCTTCTTGAATAAAATTATAGTTATACTAATAAATGTATAGATAATTAGGTATTATCAAACTATTTTATTTCACTCATTATTTAATACAATTTTTTAAATATATAAACTTATAATTTCTACTAAAGTGAAATAAATTGCTTAAAATTTATTCGCTTAGGATAATTTTTTTGCCAAACTTTCTTAATATTTGATCAGGATCTAATACCTATTGGAACGCCCTAATACGCATAAATACAAGTATATTTCTTTATGTAAAATATATGTATTTAAATATGTATGCATAAGTACATACATGGGGTACAACTCAGATACCGCTTAAATTTGGTGTATTCACATTTTTCAAAAAAACTGTTTTTTTCATTCGAGGTTCCGCTAGAAAAATTGATTACTCTGAATATGCAAGCATATGCAGCTGAAATTTTTTTCTTATTATTGTAGACATATCTCTTGAAAAAAATAATTAAAAATTAGAGAGAACGTTTTTGGACGATTTTTTTAAAAGCTCTTTAAACTTTGGGGTTTTTCTTTTTTTTTGTGTTTTATGATGGGGATTTTTCAAGTAATGGTACTTCAAAACGAAAAATGAAAATACATCAGAACTGGGTATGCCCTTAAAGAATAATATAAATAACATTGGGAAAAAATTTCATTATATTTAGAACAAAAATAAAAAAGTTACAGGAGTTAGAAGTGAACCTACCAAAGTAGTATTTGCTGCAAAAAAATGTCATTGTTGCAAATGTTTGACTTTCAATACGTTTTTTTGTGGCAAAATAAAAGTAATTTCCAACATCCTTTTTAAGCTCATCTAATTGAAGTATTTACAATTGAACTACATTCAAGTATTATTAATATTCGAACTTGACTTTTTGAATTGTTTCCACCTTCGTTACACTGTGCGTCATGGGCACGAGTTGTTGTTGCTTCAATATAAAATTAAAGTTTGAGAGAGAGAGCGTTAGAGTAAAATATGATCAGCACGGTCACTAAATGATTTACCTTTCGTTGCCGACTCATGAAATCAAACCAGTGTTACTTTGCGAAATTATTCGTAATAATGCACTTTTAGGAGCAAAATAGTACGTTTTTAATGAAAAATGGAAGATAATGGAATGAAATCTGCTTTATTGGCAACACTTAAGCCTAAAGCTTGCGTTTTTTGTCTTGATCACAATAGAATTAAATAAAAATATATGATATTTAAAGAACTGAATGAAAGACATAAATAAGAAAGGACGGCAAAATACTAGAAAAAAAAGTAGAAAGCGTACTAGTGATCGATGGTCAAATGACCGTCTGCATAACATACTTTGGTCAGAGAGTTGAAAAACCAAAGAGAGAGCGTAAAGAGTGAGGTGACCGACGATCATTTGACCGTCTCCATAACATAGCCCTTACCGAAGGAAATCTTATACATTTTACACGAAATAAAAAAAAGTGCATTGTCAGTTGGCGTTAAGAAAACAAATGTCACTTTTCCACTTAACAGAAAGTGTTGCCAATAGTACATATTCTGTTTTACATTTTTAGCAAAAAATTGAAAAATTCGATAGTATTCGATAGTTTAGGAAATTATCGATGGCCCAATTTATCTACCTGGACATAAGTACCTATGGCAGTGAAGGCGATGCCAATATATTCGCAAATAGCTAATTTGGGAGAGCAGTCGTCAGTGACGGAATGAATTTTTCAGAAAATGTGTCTGTAAATAGAGAAAGCCTGCCATTCTATTTTATCGGTGACGACGCGTTTCCGCTATGCAAGCGAATTATGAAGCCGTACGGCGGGAATAATAAGTTAACGGATGAGGAAACGATTTGCAATTATCGTTTAAGTCGTGCAAGGCGCTGCGCAGAGAACGCGTTTGGCATCTTATGCATCAAATGGCTCTGCCTAAAGCACACTAAGGGTCTTCATCTAAGCGCGAAAATGCCTCGAAAACGCGTAAACCTCGAAAGTTTGGGAGCCTCGAAAATGAACTGTCAAATTTTGTCTGAGAATTAATTTACGTGCACCTCGAAAGTTTTCGAGGCAATTTTGGCTCGAAAGCAGCCTCGAAAGCTTGCACGAATGTTTCAGTGTTGCTGTTAATGAAAACAATTTAATACTAAACGGCTAAAGTGCATTAGTTTGGCCAGCGCATGATACACATTCTAAACTAAGTAAATTTTGTTAGTTGCAGCGGAATCTTTTTTACTTTTTTAGTTTTGTTTTCAACTTTACGTTCCATAATCTTATCTAACTATTACATAAAATTTTAACTTGATATCTGTTTGTGTTCTTTTCACTTCTTTATACTCCGTGTTTATTTTACAAAAGTTTCTTAATTTCTTAATATCCCCTGAAGACCCCATTTTTCCGACTTCAGGTCCATATTGTGGATGAACTAGATGTGATGGAGAAACTGAGTATGCAGTCGTGATTAGTGACCCTAAATTACTGTAAAACCATTGGAAAATCTCGCGCATAAGACAAAAGTTAAAAATTTGTTGCATTGTGTTATTATTTCTGATTAATAATTATTAACTGCAGGCAGTGCCTGTAAACTAACAGCTACTGTTATAACTCCGTTTAGAATCAACTCGAATGAAGAAACCCCACAGCAGATGAGCGATTTCAATAAAACATTTAGCAGATATAGAATTAGGATAGAGCACTGTTTTGGTATTTTAAAAGAGAGGTTTAGTAGCTTAAAGGATTTAAAATTCAACTAAAAGGCGACTCCAGAGTAAAATTTTCATGCAGATGGATTTTGGTATGCGCTATTTTGCATAATATTATTCTTCAACAAAAAAATGAAGACATTTTTGAACCAGAAGATGGCTTGTCGGAAAATGCTTCCGATTGTGAGTATGATGAGCTCGAAAACACAAGCCAAAATTTGACTACGGTTGCAGGAGAAGTCAAACGTCGTGCGCTCTTACAAAATTTATACTTTATACGAAAAATTTTGTATTTATATGAAAAATTTTATAGTTGTATGCAATTTTTAATATTTTGATATAAATGAAAAATTTTATAGCTATATGACATTATTTGACTTTGTATCTTTTATATAAATAAGAATAAAGCATTTTTATTCAAAAGTTTATATGTTTTTTATTCAAAGAATAAAAAAAACAATGGATGCGTGCAAGGCACGCAAGGTATTTGATGTGTAAACAGTTAAGCCAACTAAATGCCATATACATAAGCTCACAAATGTATAGCCATATATAGGAATTTGGTGTATAATCTATATGCTTAGGTAAATAATTCAAATTAAAACAATTCTTTTACAAACTTAAAAATTTATTAGATATCTTTATCTTTTATATATAATAGTCCAATTCATCATAAATTGCAAATGGTCTTGCATCATTGCAAATGCAAATTTGTACTCCATATCGCATATATTTGTTGTTGTGATAACAGAAATATTTTGCATTTCTTTTACTCAATGCATCGTGCTCGATATGCTCGCATATACGCAGCTGCAATTGCATCTTTTTTCAGCGCTTTATGTTTTTCTTCCTGTCGATTTGAAATTTTATTAGATGTGAAAATTTTACATAACGTCGACTGAGAATTGATTTGGCGTATAGGTATATGAATATTTTACAAATATTTTTTATACGTAAAGGTCATGCTTCGTCTAAACGACGACGGCATTATTCAAAGCGGTCATACACCTGATCTATACACCTATAACTTTGAAAGTTGATTGTTTCCCAATATTTGTTTAATTTATCATACAGAAAAACAACAGTGGACATTTTTTCTTAATAACATTTATGTACTATCAACAGTGCACTTTTTTGATTTTTGCCATCTACCTGGAAAATTGGGGCTAATCGAAAAAAATCATTAGAATATTCAGATTCTACGGAAAATTGTACTATAGAAAATATTATCGCCATTCGTTGTGGTGAAAGTTTTTGTAAATTTGTAGAGTAGTTAATTGGCCATTTAAATTGCAATTAAGTTTAAAATTAACTTCGAACTATGAAAATGAATTTCAGAAATTAAGTTTCAATTGCAATTTAAATGACCACTGTGAAATTGGTCCTTAATAATTTTTATAAAACATGGTGATTCAGTGTCCAAGAAACAAAGTGGCGGAGCTTAATTTAATAGCTTGCTAATTTTAAACAGTATTTTTCTGCGTTTTTCATACACAAATAAAATATTTTTTGTATAATTTGTTGCTATTTCCACCAACATTATCTTATATTGTCATTATAATTATTTTCCATTAATTATTAATTTTGGGTTCATATTCTTACTATCCTTTTTACTTTTAAATTTAATTGTTTTATTTTTACTTAAATCTAATCTTAAAAATTCATATATGGGCCGAAATTTGTAAATCGAAACCAATGAAAAATATTTTTTTTTCAAATTCCACGCAATTGTTCTTATTTTTAGTTAATATGTATCTTATGGTATCGAGTAACATGAATATCAGCACAAAAATGTACTCTAAACTTTGACAATTGAGCCTATAAAGTTGTTGCCTCTTGTGAAGTGGAAATGGAGTAAAAACACAGAGCACAACTAAAAGGTAAGTTATACCCAATCTTTGATGTTTTTTTAATATCCATTCGCTATTGAGGATAGAACATAATAAATTGTAGCTAATTCAACCAAAATATTAAAGGAAAACTTTTTGGTAATCAAGTTTGATGGCTTTGAAATGAGTCGCATTTTTTATTGTAACGTAACAGCTTAAAAAACTAAAAAGTTTTTTTGCGCAAAGTCCAACAAGTTAATAAATTTTTAAAACTACTTTTTTTCGAGTCTATTTTTCGGATCGAAAAAAATCGGCAATCTTCTTCCATCATATCTGTGTAGAAAGCCGTGAAAAATGTGTAACGTAACAGTCTTTTTTTGTTCAAATAAAATGATTGCTACTAGTTTATCATTGACGGCGCTATTCATTCTTAGAAACCGCACATAAAAGAAACCATCATTCTTTTCATGTGGAAGTTTCTTACCGGAATGCAAAAATCGCTGAAGGTTTTGAAAATTTGGAACGACGGACCATCATCTCAATTTAAAAATAAATTGTTCTCAGCAATGATTTCTGGTTTCGAAGCCGAATTTGGAATAAAAATGTATTCGATGTATTTAGCAAAGTCCCATAGAAAATTATGTGCTGTTGATATTGGTGCAACTACAAAAATAGTGGTGCGAAAGCAGGTTCTAGCTCGGAACTGCCTTGTAAATTATACATCAGATTTCATTGCTGCATTTCATTCGGTACGAATCAAAAATCGCCATCGAAGAAGTTGTTGAGGGTAACTTCACTGCTATAAATAGTATGTTAAATGCAGCTGAAATTTTTGCTGATGCAAAAAATATTCGCGACATAGCATTGACCCATCAGATCAAAGTCATTGAAGGAAAAATAGTGGCTTTCATTACTTTCAAACAAGGATAAAATTAATTATCTCTATAATTTTTGAATTATGTAAGTTTAAATCTGATATTTAAATTGTGCATTAATGTGCAATGTTATAAAATATAAAAGAAGTAATATTTACCATAAAGTGAATTTAAACTTATCTAATAGGCAAAGAACCAATAAATATACCAATAAATATACCTTATCACTTAATATGCATTATTGCATTAATTTCGCTTCAACTGTAAACAAAAATCGATAAGTAACGTAACAGTCTTTTTTGTGTAACGTAACAGTCCGCACATGTATGCTCTTAAAAAGTTGAGAAACATTATTTTTCAATAAGTTTATGATTTCAGGCGTTTCTTTGCTCTTTTAGCTCGCAAACAATGCATTCAGATATAAAATTGATCCACTAAATTCGCTGACTTTTGCTTACATATAAGGCAAGCTCCGAAATCACTTCCAAAAAATGTAACGTAACAGCCCGTCTTAAAAGGTGTATAACTCAAAAACAACAGGGAATGAACTTTAATTTTATAAAGGTGGAATTTGAGTCTTGTGGCCTATTTTCATATGCAATCATAAAAGAGTGTGATTTCATACGGTATTGATGACATATATGCCAAAAAGTGCGTTCGATTATAACGTAACAGTCTAAATTTCGGCCCATATGTCTAATGCCTGTAATATATAAGATGTAAATCTTGTGGCATTAGGAATGCTTTGAAATAAATAAATAAAAAAAAAAAAATAAATGGGATAGCCTATGGATGTGTGAAGTTTAATAATACACAGTAGACTGAAGAGGGAGAAAACTATTTTAGAACTATTAATTTTGAAATAAAATGCAGGTAATGTACAAGATCCATAATATGGGGTAGTGCTCGCACATGTCTACGTGGAAACATACTCCTTGAGAGCCTGGTGTCCTTAGAGCTGGAGCTATTAAATGAGTTCAGGTCATACACTTTCGAAAGAGGCAGAGGTAGGCCCATAATAGGCACCCCTAGCAGTCCGACTACAGAAGGCTCAGCAAAATGGATGGAAGAGGAAAGCGTTCGGCACGTGGACACGTTCAAGATAGCTTGGATTGACGCAATGTTCCAGGCCAAGCCAGCTACAGACATGGCAGCACACTTTCCAGAGCATGCTATGTCTCGAAGACGTGCAATCCTGATCACGAAACTGGTATAATGGTGAAATGAGGAGATAGCGGCAGCCAGAAGCCATCAACCACGCAGGAAAGCACAAAAAGCTTGCTCTTTTCACACATGGGAAGCTTGGCTGCTCGATCACAAAGCCTGCAGAATTGAGCTCAAGAAGTCCTGTTGTAAATAATTACGTGACAACGCAGAAATCAATCCTTGGGGATTGGCGTATAAGACGGTTATGATAAAGGTCCGAAGCTCAAAGGTCCCACAGCCCACCTGCCCCACACTGATACAAAAAGTGGTAACTATTCTCTTCTCTCCCCCTCGGAAGAATTTGGTCCACGACGTCATAAGTGCAGAGATCACCGCCACCGTAGTTCTGGCAACGCTACGGAGAATTGTGGATGACAAGGCCCCAGGACTGGATGGCATCCCCTACGTTGCGCTCAAGATAGCGATCAAAGCTACACCGGAGGGGTTCACAAAGCTTTTCGACGCATGCTTGAAGAAAGAAGTTTTCCCAGACCCCTGGAAGCGACAGCGGTTAGTCACAAACACCAAAGAAACCGCCGGATGAACCGGCATCGCACCGCCCGTTATGCGTGCTGGAAAAGTCTTTGAACGCATCACAGAGGACAGGCTTCAGAAGTGGCTTGAAAAGCCAGGAGGGTTATCTGAACGATAATTTGGATTTAAAAAAGCGCGCTTTACTATCGATTCAATAAAAGCGGTGATGAATATTGCACACGAGGCCACCAGGGGCAAGCAATGGAAAAACGTCAAGAAGAAGTACTGCGCCGTAGTGACGTTGGACATCAAAAAAACCTTCAAGTCGGCGGCTTGGCCTCAGATTATGAGAGCACTAAGATTTAAAGTACCGGAGTACCTGTTGAAAATAATTATTATAATTAATTATAATCGCAAGCTACTTCGACAACAGGATTTTAATATACTATATTGACGACGGCGTAAAGCAGTATCGTGTCAATGGCGGCGTTCCGCAGGGCTCCGTTCTCGGCCCAACGCAATGGAACACAGTGTATGACGGCATCCTCAAATTGGATCTCCCGGAGAATAATCATCATCGTCATCACATCACTTCGTGCCCACACATCAAGTACTTATAGACTCCAGAATGGCATTCAAAGATCACTTGAAAGCTGTGTCACCGTCACTTTCGCCATTAAGTTTTATCAAAGAAAATATATAATCCGAATTACCGCGACTCTACTTTATAATTATTATAAAATTCAAATAAACGAAACCGGATGACAAAGCCTGCGTTGCCAGCTATCCCAGTGGAGACGTGGTCGCAGGTTCGCGATAAAATGAAGAGAAAACAAAGAAAAATAAGTTTTTAGAAACGCTCGATTTTTGTAGCTCAATACTGAGCTACCACACAATTTTACAAAATGTAAAATTAAATTTCACCCGCACAACCTGCTGGGCTCACGAGCACACAAACGGACTTTTCACAATTTTAGTAAAAACAAGGAGAAAATTAAAGTAGGAAAAGCCTACTCCACAAACACAATAGTCACTTGCAGTTAGCACCAACTGCCAAAAAAGTGACCACTACCAACAAGTATAAAATAAAATTATACTCCCTGAGATACTGGGTTTATGAACCCCTCTATATTCGCGCACAATACCCGAAAAAGTCCCGAAAATTAAAATGCAAAGTACGCGAGTAACCCGGCTAAAAATTACTCTAACACTGTCGCTACAAATTAGCGACACAACAAAATTAATAACTTAATTTTAATTATAAAATTTCCGATATAAATTTAACACTATTGGTCCACCACGACTTGGTGGTACCAATCACAAAATAACTAATTTAAAATATTTTGGTTCACCCGACTTGGTGATACTAAAGTACACAAAAATTAAATTAACGCAAAAAAAAAAATTTTAAAAAAATATAAAAATTCGCACTAAAAAGAATCGCAATGAAAAATAATTGCACAGAGAAAAATTCTGGTAATCGCTCTCGAAAGCTAGCACAGAACTGAATATAAGTACGGTGCAAAAATATGTACCACTTATATTCAACCACATACATTATCTTTTCGTCCGCTATGTCAGCAGGACACAATGCAGTTTCTCCACGAAATTGGTCTTTAAACGGGAAATCATCATACCTATACATGTGTGGGTGTACATGATTACACCCTGGACAAAGTCCCCGACCCAACCAATTGTATGAGATTTGGCGGCAATGCACCTGTATTAGTGCATAGCGGAGTCATACCGTTGAATTCTCACTAGAAAATCAACCACACGAGAGAACCAAAGTTTTCCCGTTTTTCCGCAAATTTACAACAAATACACCTCTGCGCTCTCTTACAGAAGTCTCCATATCCCCACTCCCAGTAGTATAATCTATTACTAAATGGTACTCTTTTACTATTGTGAATGTGGATATCGGCCAAAAAGAAGAGTGACAGAAGAAAGATAAACAAAGAAAAGAAGAAAAAGGTTAGGAAGTGCAGCACGCGGCTGCGCTTCCTAACAAAATTAAAACTAAATAATTTCAATTTCGCGAGTGACGCGCCGCGGTATTAAAATTATATAAAATTAAACCGCGATAACCCCACCTCTACCTCCGCGAAAGTTGCTTGGACTCACCAAGAGGACAACAACTTTCAACCAGCACACCCTTAGTCCGGCCAGTACTCCTCAGTATGTGGTCTCAGGTCTTGCACATGCCAAGTACCCTTTTCCCTACCGTCCTCATCTTCTAATATATAGGTCCAAGGAGACACCCTCTTTTTAATCCTAAACGGTCCAATAAATTTCGGAGCCAACTTCGCGGCGAAGAAGTTTGCAGCATCCGACAGTACAAAATTTTTCCTCCACACCAACTCGTTTGGTAAATACTGTGTATCCCTACGTCTTAAATTATAAGTCTGCGCCATCTTGGCGCTGGCTGTCTGTAGCTTAATGCGTATGTTTTCCCTCAAGTCTGCCATTTGCTTGGCTCTGTCCTCGATACTTGTCGTAGTCGTTTCGTCAAAGTCATTTTCCCGTCTGTAATCCTTGTCTCCCGGACTGCCATGTTTCGCCCAAAGTTTGCATAGTACGGAGAAACCCCCAAGACTTCATGTTGTGCTGTGCGTATACAATATGCTAACTTCGACAGTTGGGTATCCCAAGTCTTGTGATTTTCCGACACATATGCCCTTAACGTCGTCTTAATCGTCTGGTTAATGCGCTCCGCTGGATTTGCCTGAGGGTGATAATGAGCCGTATATCTAATGCGCACCCCATACGACTCACATAGAGCCTTCAGCTCTTTGCTCCTAAATTGGGGGCCATTGTCGCACACAATGGAACCAGGGACACCAAAGAGAAGGAACACATTGTCTTCCAACTCTCTTATAATGCTCTTGGCTGCTGCCGTCCGCAACGGAAACAAGAGCGGAAACTTAGTGAAGTAGTCGACCACAGTGAGTATATAAGAATACCCCCGGTTCGACCTCACTAAGGGCCCTACCAGATCCACACAGATCATTTCAAAAGGTTCTAAGACCTTGGTCCTACCTCCCATACAACCAGCTGGTCTTCTGTTTTCAGGTTTGACACTCTGACAAACCTGACACCCACGTACATACCTACTAACATCCGCCTTCATCTTCGGCCAATAATATCTCTCTAATACCCTACTAAAGGTTTTCAAAACTCCCATATGACCCGCTAAAGGATCATCATGACATTCGACTAATGCCTTTCCCCTATCACCCTTACCTAGGACTCTTTTCCAGTCATATGCCTGGTTATACATATTCTGGGGTCCTGTTTTGACGTGCTTATACAAATCCCCATTCTGGATACGCCACGCCGGATAATTTAATGGGTCTTCCGATACCCTTTTACACATATTAGCTAGCCACGTATCTCGCGACGACTCCGCGACTTCGTTCACGACCGGAACACTTCTCGATAACATGTCTGGAACGACATGTTCTTTACCTTTACGATGTACGATCACGTAATTGTATTGTTGCAACTTCAACGCCCATCGCGCCAATCTACCGCACGGATCTTTTAAGTTGTTGAGCCATACTAACGAGTAATGATCGGTCACCACTGTGAAACGAACACCTTCGATGTATGGTCTCAACTTCTCAACCGCCCACAAAACCGCCAAACATTCCTTCTCCGTCGTTGAGCAATTTCTTTCACTCCTATTCAGGGACCTACTTAGGTAAGAAATTACTTTTTCCCCCTCGTCAAACTCCTGCGTCAGTACAGCACCCTCTGATGCGTCAGTCTGTAGTACAAAGGGTCTATCAAAGTCTGGGCAACTTAGGACAGGAGCTGTTTCTAAACACTCCTTGGCCCGCAAGAAACTATCCTCACATTCCTGAGACCTCTTATTTTTCTTTGTAAGATCAGTAAGGGGCCTCACCAATTCCGCGAAATGTGGCACAAACCTACGGTACCACGAAACAGTTCCATCAAAGGATCGTACTTCCTTAACATTTCGGGGCGCTGGTATCTTAAGCATGGCCTCGACCTTCTCCGGATCTACATGTAGACCCTGTCGATCGACAACATACCCAAGATACTTAAGCGAAGATAAACAAAAGTTACACTTCTGCCGATTCAAACGTAAACCCGCGTTGCATATACGGGTCAGGACCTCCTTGGGCACTTCAATGTGTTTCGCGAACGTGTTCGTGACTATGATGATATCATCAAGGTACACGAGCACGTGAGGCTCTAAGTCGGCACCAATGACTCTGTCAATAAATCTCTGCCAAGTGGCAGGCGCATTATGCAGACCGAAAGGCATACGCTTGAATTGGTACAAACCCCTACCAGGGACAGTAAATGCCGTGAAGGCCCTAGAATTCTCCGCTACTGGTATTTGCCAATAGGTGGATTTAATATCTAAGCTAGATAAGTATTTAGCATCTTCAGCTTGTCTAAAGTAGCTGAAACATACGGTAAAGGGTAGCTATCGTTTTCAGTATTCTTATTAAGGGTCCTATAGTCCACACAAAACCTATACGTATCGTCCTTCTTTTTTATCATTACCACAGGAGAAGCCCATGGACTATGTGATACCTCAACCACCCCCTTCCCTAACATGTCTTCTAGTTCAGTATCAATCCGTTTCTGAATCGCCGGCGACACGGGATAATACCGTTGTTTAATCGGTTCGACGTTCGGTTTGGTTCGGATCCGATGTTCGACCAAATGAGTACACCCAAGACCATCAGGCATACTTTCAAAAGTATCCACTATCAATCGGCTTAATTCCTCTTCTTCACTCCTGGACAATTGTGTCCTCTCAATTATCGTCGCGACTGACGAGACCTCGACTTGGCCTGAGAAACTCCACTGATCCTTGGATAAATCTGGTACAATACCCGACTTTACCCAAAAGTCAACACCAAGGATCAGCTTCTGTGGAAGATTCGGAATTAATAAGCAATTTATGAGGACCGACTTGCCCTCCACCTCGATTGGTAGTGATACTGTACCCTCGACCGGTACCCGCTCTCCATCCGCCAATGCTACATCGCGAATATTACACGCATTGGGTTTAACACCCCACGATTTTAAAATTTCCCATCCAGGGCGCCCGAGTATGGTACGCGTTGCACCCGAATCCAATAAAGCCCTAATTAGCACGCCAAAAATTTTAACTCCTAAATATGGCCTACTATCCGATTCATTTTCCGAAAACGCAAAACCTAGACACACAACTTCTCGATCTAAATGAGAAGGCCTAATACCTAATACCAGCTGATTGCTCGCAGGCAATCTACCTAATTCCGACGAGCCTCCTGCCCTGCTGCTACAGGAGCTCGCACCACATTTCTCGAATTATTTGGGATACGATTATCCCCTCTAGGGCCCGTCCGACCCATGGCAGAAGCACTGCCTCCATTATTCCGATTATTTGGAATATCTGTAATGGCCCGTTGGCCCGCAGTACACCGAGGACAATCCCGCTTCATTACGCCCGCTCTTCCGCAACCGTAACATTTTATTCCGTTGGGACAGTTCGCCGACACATGTCCAAATCGCTTACAGTTGAAGCACCGGAACGACGCAAGCTTCGACTGTTTTGGTGCCTTTATCCGACGCTCCAATCGTTGATCCCGAAGTGGTGTCTTAAGTTCCGCGACATCTGGTTCAATCGACACGTACGCGAGATCCGGTTCCAGTAGGTTCTCCGACCGACTACTGGGTGGTGGAACAAATGATTCCACGTTTGTCCGAACTGCTTCCAGCCGACGTCCAAGGGAAACCAATTCGGGCAATGATTTCGGCTCAGCCAAGCCCAGCTGAGTTTGGTAGAAAGGCGAAAGATTCGCCATAGTCAACCCTAATATCCGACGTTCGGATAATGGTTCGGAAAGCCTGCCGAACATCCCTTTCATCGCCGCAACATACACTCCGATGGACTCCGTACCTCCTTGAGTCCGACGTCTGATCTCGTCCAGTAAAATTTCGTAGTAGTTGGGTGGTAAAAACTCCAACTTCAGCTCCAATACTAGCTCGTTCCAGTTAAACACCGTCTTGCGCACCGCTCGGAACCATATGAGCGCCTTTCCTGAAAATAAATCTACTGCTCCACTCCAGAAGTTGAGTCTCACTGACTCCACGAGCCTCACACAGCTCGTCCACACGCTCCAGGAAGGCATTGAGAGACAAACCAGTCTTCTCGCCATTGAACTTTACTTCCCACTTGGCCAAATTTTCAAATTTTTCTACGCCTACGACACCTCCAGCCGAAGGTGCAGTCCTAACCCCAGGGGTATCTAACCCCACTTCTACTGCAGCCTCCTTCTGCAGAGTTCCCCTCTGAATATTCCCTAACATGGGCCTTGGCACCGCCATTGGTACAGCCTCTTCCTCATCCCCATCTACCAGCTCATCAAGCTCAGCTAGAAGCATAACTAGCTTACTTTTGAGCTCCATTTGTTCTGACGCCCCTACACCATCAGTGGGCTTCGCCCGAGAAATCCGCCCAAGCGCCCACTCGATCTTCACGAGTATCTTTTGGTACTCGGAAGACTTCGTATCCTTGGGTGGCGACAACATTAATTTCACAATCCCGCAAATTTTCTCAACAACCGCATCATTATCCTCTTCAAAAGGAAACGGATAATCGGCGAAAACGTCAACCGATCCCCGCCGTTCGACAACCCTTGAAGCACTCAGCGACTTCCTCATGACATCCACTGTGTCAATTTTTAAACCCCGAGACTCCATCTCGTAGGTCAACTCTTCTTGGTTTAAACGACTTATTTCCATTATTGAGATTAAGAAGAAAAAAAAAATTGAAATAAGAGAAAAGAGAGGAGAAAAAACAAAATCGCACAATTTCCCAAAAGAAAATTTCCCACTAGTCACAGATAAAAAAAAAATAAAAACACGAAAATAATATAGTAAATAAAAAAAATAAAATAATAATTGTTTGCAAAAAAATAATAATTGTAATAAATAATAATAATAAAAAAAATAATTAAAATATCGCAAAATTAAAAAAAAATAAAAACTTTAATAACGCAAGAAATCGACAAAATTTAACTTTAATTAAACTTTGACTTTAATTTATACCGAGAAAAAAAATTAAATTAAAAGAAAATTAAAAAATTAATTTAAAAAAAATTTATAACAACTAAAATTTAGTGAATGAAATCAAATAGGATAAAATTAAAAAAAAATTTAATAAAAAATTTAAAAAACTGTAACCAAAAATTCAATAAAACCGATTGAAAAAAAAAGTAATAAAACGGAACGGACTCACCGAACGCAAAACCAAAACCACCAACCAAGTTTCCCGGACAAAGTTGGGTACTTCCACACAATTTATTTTCTTCCGACCGCCGAGGTTCAAAATTTGCTGGAGCTCAAAATAAAGTTTCTGAAAGGGAAAAAAATTTATTAGTGACACATTCACTAAAATATAAAAAAAAAACAAAAAAATACGCGTTTGTGAGAATTCCGATTCTCAGTTTAAAACTCTTAATAAATAAATGCCCCACGTTGGGCGCCAATTTGTCACCGTCACTTTCGCCTTTAAGTTTTATCAAAGAAAATATATAATCCGAATTACCGCGACTCTACTTTATAATTATTATAAAATTCAAATAAACGAAACCGGATGACAAAGCCTGCGTTGCCAGCTATCCCAGTGGAGACGTGGTCGCAGGTTCGCGATAAAATGAAGAGAAAACAAAGAAAAATAAGTTTTTAGAAACGCTCGATTTTTGTAGCTCAATACTGAGCTACCACACAATTTTACAAAATGTAAAATTAAATTTCACCCGCACAACCTGCTGGGCTCACGAGCACACAAACGGACTTTTCACAATTTTAGTAAAAACAAGGAGAAAATTAAAGTAGGAAAAGCCTACTCCACAAACACAATAGTCACTTGCAGTTAGCACCAACTGCCAAAAAAGTGACCACTACCAACAAGTATAAAATAAAATTATACTCCCTGAGATACTGGGTTTATGAACCCCTCTATATTCGCGCACAATACCCGAAAAAGTCCCGAAAATTAAAATGCAAAGTACGCGAGTAACCCGGCTAAAAATTACTCTAACACTGTCGCTACAAATTAGCGACACAACAAAATTAATAACTTAATTTTAATTATAAAATTTCCGATATAAATTTAACACTATTGGTCCACCACGACTTGGTGGTACCAATCACAAAATAACTAATTTAAAATATTTTGGTTCACCCGACTTGGTGATACTAAAGTACACAAAAATTAAATTAACGCAAAAAAAAAAATTTTAAAAAAATATAAAAATTCGCACTAAAAAGAATCGCAATGAAAAATAATTGCACAGAGAAAAATTCTGGTAATCGCTCTCGAAAGCTAGCACAGAACTGAATATAAGTACGGTGCAAAAATATGTACCACTTATATTCAACCACATACATTATCTTTTCGTCCGCTATGTCAGCAGGACACAATGCAGTTTCTCCACGAAATTGGTCTTTAAACGGGAAATCATCATACCTATACATGTGTGGGTGTACATGATTACACCCTGGACAAAGTCCCCGACCCAACCAATTGTATGAGATTTGGCGGCAATGCACCTGTATTAGTGCATAGCGGAGTCATACCGTTGAATTCTCACTAGAAAATCAACCACACGAGAGAACCAAAGTTTTCCCGTTTTTCCGCAAATTTACAACAAATACACCTCTGCGCTCTCTTACAGAAGTCTCCATATCCCCACTCCCAGTAGTATAATCTATTACTAAATGGTACTCTTTTACTATTGTGAATGTGGATATCGGCCAAAAAGAAGAGTGACAGAAGAAAGATAAACAAAGAAAAGAAGAAAAAGGTTAGGAAGTGCAGCACGCGGCTGCGCTTCCTAACAAAATTAAAACTAAATAATTTCAATTTCGCGAGTGACGCGCCGCGGTATTAAAATTATATAAAATTAAACCGCGATAACCCCACCTCTACCTCCGCGAAAGTTGCTTGGACTCACCAAGAGGACAACAACTTTCAACCAGCACACCCTTAGTCCGGCCAGTACTCCTCAGTATGTGGTCTCAGGTCTTGCACATGCCAAGTACCCTTTTCCCTACCGTCCTCATCTTCTAATATATAGGTCCAAGGAGACACCCTCTTTTTAATCCTAAACGGTCCAATAAATTTCGGAGCCAACTTCGCGGCGAAGAAGTTTGCAGCATCCGACAGTACAAAATTTTTCCTCCACACCAACTCGTTTGGTAAATACTGTGTATCCCTACGTCTTAAATTATAAGTCTGCGCCATCTTGGCGCTGGCTATCTGTAGCTTAATGCGTATGTTTTCCCTCAAGTCTGCCATTTGCTTGGCTCTGTCCTCGATACTTGTCGTAGTCGTTTCGTCAAAGTCATTTTCCCGTCTGTAATCCTTGTCTCCCGGACTGCCATGTTTCGCCCAAAGTTTGCATAGTACGGAGAAACCCCCAAGACTTCATGTTGTGCTGTGCGTATACAATATGCTAACTTCGACAGTTGGGTATCCCAAGTCTTGTGATTTTCCGACACATATGCCCTTAACGTCGTCTTAATCGTCTGGTTAATGCGCTCCGCTGGATTTGCCTGAGGGTGATAATGAGCCGTATATCTAATGCGCACCCCATACGACTCACATAGAGCCTTCAGCTCTTTGCTCCTAAATTGGGGGCCATTGTCGCACACAATGGAACCAGGGACACCAAAGAGAAGGAACACATTGTCTTCCAACTCTCTTATAATGCTCTTGGCTGCTGCCGTCCGCAACGGAAACAAGAGCGGAAACTTAGTGAAGTAGTCGACCACAGTGAGTATATAAGAATACCCCCGGTTCGACCTCACTAAGGGCCCTACCAGATCCACACAGATCATTTCAAAAGGTTCTAAGACCTTGGTCCTACCTCCCATACAACCAGCTGGTCTTCTGTTTTCAGGTTTGACACTCTGACAAACCTGACACCCACGTACATACCTACTAACATCCGCCTTCATCTTCGGCCAATAATATCTCTCTAATACCCTACTAAAGGTTTTCAAAACTCCCATCGCGACGACTCCGCGACTTCCTTCACGACCGGAACACTTCTCGATAACATGTCTGGAACGACATGCTCTTTACCTTTACGATGTACGATCACGTAATTGTATTGTTGCAACTTCAACGCCCATCGCGCCAAGCTACCGCACGGATCTTTTAAGTTGTTGAGCCATACTAACGAGTAATGATCGGTCACCACTGTGAAACGAACACCTTCGATGTATGGTCTCAACTTCTCAACCGCCAAACATTCCTTCTCCGTCGTTGAGTAATTTCTTTCACTCCTATTCAGGGACCTACTTAGATAAGAAATTACTTTTTCCCCCTCGTCAAACTCCTGCGTCAGTACAGCACCCTCTGATGCGTCAGTCTGTAGTACAAAGGGTCTATCAAAGTCTGGGCAACTTAGGACAGGAGCTGTTACTAAACACTCCTTGGCCCGCAGGAAACTATCCTCACATTCCTGAGACCGCCCAAGGATACGAAGTTTTCCGAGTACCAAAAGATACTCGTGAAGATCGAGTGGGCGCTTGGGCGGATTTCTCGGGCGAAGCCCACTGATGGTGTAGGGGCGTCAGAACAAATGGAGCTCAAAAGTAAGCTAGTTATGCTTCTAGCTGAGCTTGATGAGCTGGTAGATGGGGATGAGGAAGAGGCTGTACCAATGGCGGTGCCAAGGCCCATGTTAGGGAATATTCAGAGGGGAACTCTGCAGAAGGAGGCTGCAGTAGAAGTGGGGTTAGATACCCCTGGGGTTAGGACTGCACCTTCGGCTGGAGGTGTCGTAGGCGTAGAAAAATTTGAAAATTTGGCCAAGTGGGAAGTAAAGTTCAATGGCGAGAAGACTGGTTTGTCTCTCAATGCCTTCCTGGAGCGTGTGGACGAGCTGTGTGAGGCTCGTGGAGTCAGTGAGACTCAACTTCTGGAGTGGAGCAGTAGATTTATTTTCAGGAAAGGCGCTCATATGGTTCCGAGCGGTGCGCAAGACGGTGTTTAACTGGAACGTCGACGTCGGACTCAAGGAGGTACGGAGTCCATCGGAGTGTATGTTGCGGCGATGAAAGGGATGTTCGGCAGGCTTTCCGAACCATTATCCGAACGTCGGATATTAGGGTTGACTATGGCGAATCTTTCGCCTTTCTACCAAACTCAGCTGGGCTTGGCTGAGCCGAAATCGTTGCCCGAATTGGTTTCCCTTGGACGTCGGCTGGAAGCAGTTCGGACAAACGTGGAATCATTTGTTCCACCACCCAGTAGTCGGTCGGAGAACCTACTGGAACCGGATCTCGCGTACGTGTCGATTGAACCAGATGTCGCGGAACTTAAGACACCACTTCGGGATCAACGATTGGAGCGTTGGATAAAGGCACCAAAACAGTCGAAGCTTGCGTCGTTCCGGTGCTTCAACTGTAAGCGATTTGGACATGTGTCGGCGAACTGTCCCAACGGAATAAAATGTTACGGTTGCGGAAGAGCGGGCGTAATGAAGCGGGATTGTCCTCGGTGTACTGCGGGCCAACGGGCCATTACAGATATTCCAAATAATCGGAATAATGGAGGCAGTGCTTCTGCCATGGGTCGGACGGGCCCTAGAGGAGATAATCGTATCCCAAATAATTCGGGAAATGTGGTGCGAGCTCCTGTAGCAGCAGGGCAGGAGGCTCGTCGGAATTAGGTAGATTGCCTGCGAGCAATCAGCTGGTATTAGGTATTAGGCCTTCTCATTTAGATCGAGAAGTTGTGTGTCTAGGTTTTGCGTTTTCGGAAAATGAATCGGATAGTAGGCCATATTTAGGAGTTAAAATTTTTGGCGTGCTAATTAGGGCTTTATTGGATTCGGGTGCAACGCGCACCATACTCGGGCGCCCTGGATGGGAAATTTTAAAATCGTGGGGTGTTAAACCCATTGCGTGTAATATTCGCGATGTAGCATTGGCGGATGGAGAGCGGGTACCGGTCGAGGGTACAGTATCACTACCAATCGAGGTGGAGGGCAAGTCGGTCCTCATAAATTGCTTATTTAAGTATTTTAGATTAATATTATTGTGATTGGTACCACCAAGTCGTGGTGGACTAACAGTGTTAAATTCATTAATTTTATTAAATATTGAACGCGGAGCACCGAGTCGTGGTGCATCGGAATTTTGATAATTAGAATAAATTTTTTTCTTTTGTTGTGTCGCTAACTTGTAGCGATAGTGTTAGAGTAATTTTTAGCCGGGTTACTAGCGTGTTTTTATATTATAACTTCCGGGAATTTATTTTTCGGGTCGCGATCCGTGTGCGCGAATATAGAAGGGTTCATAAACCCATTAACCCAGGGAGTAGCATTTTATTTTCATATTCTTTTTTTTTTTGGTCACTTTTTGGCAGTTGGTGCTAACTGCAAGTGACTATTGTATTTGTGGAGTAGGCTTCTCCTACTATTAATTTATTTCCTCTTCTTTCTACTAAAATTTGTGATAGTCCGTTTGTGTGCTCGTGAGCCCAGCAGGTTGTGCTGCATTTTTACATTTTGTAAAATTGTGCGGTAGCTCAGTATTGAGCTACAGAAATCGAGCTTTTCAAAAAATATCGTTTTTTATTTTATTGTGAACTTGCGACCTTTTCTCCACTGAGATAGCTGGCAACGCAGAGATTGTTATCCGTTTTGGTTTATCTTAATTTTCTTTTTATTAAGTTTAAAGTAGAGTCGCGTTAGTTGTTATTATTTTTATTTAATTTAAAAGCGAAAGTGACGGTGACATAGTACCAATAAGCAAAACAGGAAAACAAAATTTACTAGTAGATTCATGGCTCCAGATTGATTTCCATGACGATCTGCGTCACACGCTGCATGGCTCGTAAATGCTTTTCAGCTGTCATGTCGTGACAATCATCTTCCCAAATCCATCTACAGCTTCATATCCCGTTTTATTTTCTTGAGCGTGGCATACCTTCTACTGCCTCTCTGAATTCCTCGGGATCTAAAGAAGTCGCTTCCCTTTTCCTACTTTTCTTGTTAACTGATCCGGACAACAATGGTGGTGGCAAAGGGGTTTCTGGAAGCAGTTGTGAGGGCGTTGAAGGAGATGGTGACCGCAAAAATTGAGATGGTGACACCAACATACAATTTAATCCATCAGGTAATGGCGAACTGGTTAACGTCTGTTCTTTGCAGACGTTAGTTGAGCACCGCGTTCGGTAAATCAATTACATTTTAAATTTGTATGAAAAACTACATTTATATAACTTATAGTCTCACTTTCATGCTTTGACGTGTTTTTTTTTAATTGCATGTCGTCATACAGCGGTCAACGTTCATCGTTGAACGCCCCACTGCCAGATGGCTTATCCAAACGACGGCTTTCCGGTGAGTATCTATTTCTTAATGTAGTCGACCTCCTTAGACATTGCTCTTCTGTAAAGATGAAATTTATCAGCCTTTTTCTACCTTTTGGTACACTCACCAGAGGCAGACTCACCGGTTCCGCCGCATTTTTTTTCCATGCCGAATCTTTCAGAAACGGCTATTTGTAGCCGGATACAAATTTATTAAATATAATTTCATTTGCCTCAACCAGGCAAATCAGCTTCTCGTTGTCTATGTTTGCCATTGCAAATAATTAAAATTAAATTATTCTTGTGTTTTGCTTATAATTATATTTTTTCCTCGACAGCTGATTTATAAATGTCAAATATCGTAACGCGTAGCGTAAGATTCCATTTTAAATAGATTCTTACGTTACGTTACGTTCTATAACTATTTGGATAATCACTTGCACTCACTGCCCATATCACAGATATTTATGTGACAGTTGGCAACGTTACGTTACGTTCCGTTACTTATGCGTAATTGAGCCTTAAGTCTGTCTCTCGGCAGCCACTCAACCAAATCTAATTTATCAAAATCTTACATAAGGTCTGTTCACGTACAAAAAATTATTGAAATTTGTTTACAATTGTTAATAGTTTTCACTGGAAAAGTGTTCACGTACTCGAAAAATTTTCAATAAGAGAGAAAAACGAGAGCGTAAGAATGCGAGAGAAAAAGAAATTTGGTTGAAAGTTTCTTAAAATCAAATTTTTACTTTCAAAAAATTTCAGCTGCAAAAAAAAGGAACTGTCAAATATTAAAACGTCAAATATAATTTTGTTTTGTTAAATTTGTTAAAGGGAATTTGTTGTTTGGAAATGTAAGTATTTGTGAATGCAAGTATGCCACATGAAATGATTTCAACAAATTACTCTTCAAATTAATTAAATTAAATTATAAACCGCACAATATCGGACTTCCATTTTGTGCGTCGTGGTGAATCGACGTGTTCGTTCGCGGGGACACACAAAGAGGTGCTCTAATAAAGAAGTACAGTTGAACCATAAGTTGACAAATAAAAAATAAATGAACAATCTCATAATTAGTTATAGCGAAATAATTTCCTCGAGCCAAATAAATCTCCACACCATTCCCCTGGGAAAGCCTACGGAGTAACTTTGAAATCGAATAACAATAATAAATGGATCAGCTAATTAATTGAAAGTTTTTAATAGTTTTCTGTTCACGTACTTTTTCTGATAATTTTCTCTTTGAGAGAATTTTTTTTCGATCTTTTACTCTCTCCCTCAAAGTTTTTGATGGAAAAGTACGTGAACAGAGCTATAGTGCCTCGACTAGCTATAATTCATGTTCATGTTCCTGTCTTACCATCAAAATGTCTAGTCGAGCACCTTATGTTAATGTCATAGCAAAAAAAAAAAAAACCCAACATTTTGTCAAGACATCAGTACTGCTATCAACCTTGACATTAATTTGAAGTTTCACTTGATTTTAATGTTTTTTATTTAAAAATGGCGCAAATTAAATTTAATAGAAACGAAATAATTAATTTCATAAATATATATCGAAAATATGAGTTTTTAAAATAGAAAGTTTCCTAGAAAGGTAACCCATCTATTTACCACCGTCGAGAAGAATTCCGACAGTGAAGCAGTCAAATAAGATGAAGTGGTAAAAAGTTGCTACACAAATGATCACGGGTCAGTATTTTTTACGTCAATAAAAGGCTTTCCGACAGTAGTGGATGGGGATATATCCGGGTCTACAGCAAGAAAATTTACCTCAAGAGAGAATTTGCGTGATATGCAATTCATCGCTTGTTGGAGTACAATATCATATTCAGCGCCATAAAATCTCCGATTGCAATTGAGGTACGAAATTACGGTTTTTTTTTAGGTACGTTTCTGGTTGTGTAATGTCACACATTTGAAATTATATCGATTGCTACTTTAAGGCCCTAACATACATGTTTTAAATTTTGTAGAAGCAAAAAACATTTCCCAACTTTAATATACCGAGTATTTGTTTTAAGATTTTGTTATATTAAGTAAAAGAACATAGACGTCAGTTTGGGTTGAATCTCCTAAAAACTTTAATTTTAATGCATCTGAAACCCGATTTTGGAAAAGGGCTTTTAGGTCTTTAGCAAAATAAAGGTAGCGATATGTAGTTTTATATATAGATACATGCAATACATTGTTTGTGAAGTACATTTTGGTATGGAAAATTACGTTTTGTCTCAAATTTTGAAATTTTTAAAAAGTTGTTAGTCGCAATACTGCTTCGAAAACCATATAAAAGCAGAAAATCCCGCCAAAGGTACCCTGAAATGAAATTTAATTTATTCCTTCTAGGTTGGCGGTGGACTCTGGAACTAACAGCAAAAAACCTTGAGGTAATGCTCAGTTTCTTGTAGGTATGCATAATTTACTTTTAAAATATACTATAACGCATTAAAAACTTTTGCTTGAATAGTAATTGCTCTATAATTTTATTATAGAATGGTTGAATACTTAAAGTTTTCAAGCGAAAATTTACTTTAAAGCCGATAAATATTTTAGTTAGAGTATTTTATTGCTTAAAAAATTGTTGGTATATTTTTGCCAGATTTTGTACATTTTTTCCTATATTTGGTACAGAAACGAAAACTCTATTTATCACCCCTGCTACTACTGTAGTGTGAAATGCAACATTGTGCGAAAAAGAAAATAGACAAAATCTACAGTTGGGAATTTCTACTAAACAAAAGTAGTGCGTGGTTTGAATTGTCGTGGATATCGTAGATGAATGGTTATCTCGAAAATACTATTGTGGTGCGTTTAAATTACAGTGATAAAAAATTGTTAAAAGAGTCTCCTTATTTCGTAATATAAAAAGTCAAATATTGTTGTAGTACAAGTTGTAAAGAATACTAAAAACTTTTACTTGTTACTAGTGTGAAAATATTGTGTATACCAACCAGATATTTGTATCACTTTTGCTCTAAAGCTCAGCAAATAAATATATCTGCGAATTTGTTTGTACACCTTTGGAAATAGTAAACTAAAAACAAAAATTCTATTTGCATGAAATATTTTAAAACAAGTTGTAAAAAAGGCGCAAGAATATAAAAAAAATATTGCTTGCTTTCTATAAACTGTAATCTTTAATTACAAATAAATTAATAGCCCATTGTACAACTTTAACACCACCCATTGAACGAATTTGTACAAAGTGGTGCTATAAGCAACTCGCTGTTCTTCTGCCTTTGTGGTGAACAGTAGTAAGTTGTCCAAATCATGTTGTTGTTGTTGATTTTGACATTTTAATGCGATCGACACAACACGAAAGCTCGGTTGTTGTTGCTGTGATGAATTTTTGTTGTACTGCCGCTATCACCTTATATATTAATTCACATTGGTGCCGTCACTTTATAATTTTAAATAGTGCTAGATTTTTGTTTAATTCTACAGACGAACAAAAATTAATTGTAGGGTAGGGTTCTTCATCTAGGCACAACCCGCATGTTGAGATACTTTCAATATTTCGTAAATGCGTTATGATAGCACCATCGTTTGAAACTCCAAAGCTACATCTCACTGATATATAATCATTCGTGTAGTTACAAAGAAATAACATTTAACTGTTGCATATTCTCAGCTAAAATTATTAATATTATTTTTTTAAAAATTCAAAAAGTTTTCTGGAGGTTTCCTGAACTGCCTATTAAGTGAATATTTTCCATCAATCATCAAAAGCATATATAGGTGTTTTTATAAAATTTTTAGTGCTCTTTAAGGTGCAAAAAAGGTACAAAAAGTACAAAAAAAAAAAATTAATCTAGTGTTTTTTACTTATTTTTTCCACTATTACAGTGGTTTTTGTGGTGGACAATTTATTTTCGTGGCAAAAAAAAAAATGTCTTCATAAAGTTGACGAAGATAACACGGTATACCAAATTCATCGATATCTCTATCCCAGTGAAAAGCTGTGACCAAAAAAAAACGTCTGCCTGCAGGACTTTACCCTACATTTGGAATAGTATATCTTATTATAGCTATAAATTAACAAATTTTACTGCATTGGGACAGCTTTTACCTTTTTATACAGAAACTTACACTTATTAGCAAAAGTCTGCGTACAAGAAATATATGTAAAATGTTTCTAAAATTTATTTTATTTATGTACTAAGTGATAATATATATTTTAATTCTTTTTAAAAATAGTCCGGTCGGTAGAGTAAAAAATTCACCAAAAGTTCATAATTATTCTTATCTGAGTTTTTTCTTCAGTAATTGTTAGTGGGGGTATTATAGATGGAAAAACCACAAAAATCTGTTCTGCGGTTGCAGAGCGACTTTCCCAAACAATTATCTCGTTTGCTTCTATTTATTTTAAAAGACAACGCACTTAGCAAACGTTATGTCCACTGTCATGGAAGTATCCGCATTCTTGCCAGGGGGATTCCAAATTTTTGGAAGTCACGCAAGCATGAATGCGCGTATTTTGCCATCCACGAGCATTGTTGCGCGCATAACCCCGAATTTGCGCATTCTTGGGCGTCAGTGGATGGGCCGGTTAAGCTGACCAAACATTTTAACAGGTACGAGTGCTAAAAGGAATTATGGCTGGATCCTTTATGAAAAAAAAACAGCTGTTTACCATACTATTTACAAAACTTCTAGTTGAAGTATATAAAGACCCGGAAAATTGGCTTTTGCCTAGGATATCGCAATGATAGGGCCAATGCACGGGGCGACGGGCGGTGTGCGTTTGTCAAATAAAAGTTGAGTTAGTGTATACACATGTGCCTAGGACCCATGTAAGCGGCGACTCCGCACGGCAGCGCGCAAACAAAAAAAGAAAAAAGAAAGAAATTTCAAATTCTCTTCAACTAGCGCTGCGTACATTGGCCCTACAATTCATGACGCTGCGCTGCGAGGCGATTTTGACCGCATGCCGCCCGTCACCGCATTCATTGGCCCTCCACTATTATACATTCAGCGCAGATGTATGAGAGCATTGGCCCAAGAGAGTAAGGGTTAAGAAAAAAGCAGTTGTTTGTCGACACTCAAATCACGATTCACATAGCTGCTGTGTTAGAAAAAAAAAATCACATTACAATTTTGCAGTCATTCGCGGATCTAAAGGGCCGTTTAAGTGGGCGAGCATGTCTGGAGATGGCGCTCGAAGACATGCACGATGAAAATATTACGTTTTTGTTCACACGGAAGAGCTTGTTGTGAGCCTGACATAATTCGCTAGTACGATTAGTCATCTGATTGGTTGGCAAATCAGTTTTGCTCATGCATGACTGTGTGCAATAGGATTTTAATTAGCAAATTTGGTTGTTGTATTGAAAAAATATTTTTTGCAAATATCACGATACAAGGCTATTTGTTGCTTGATTGGGAACAGCCCTATTGTAATTACTTAATGTATTTATGTGCAAACTATGCAGTTGCCCAACTAATATTTTCTATCTCGGAAGATCCTTTCACAATTGGCCGAAACCCGTTATTTAAACCTCAGGGATGTCGCTGTCTGATCAGAGAAGTTCCATTTTTCGGGAAAAACTCTGGTGACAGGTAGAGTAGAAATTCCGGCGACGCGCGAACAGTCTTTAATGAATCGCCAAGGAGGGTTGTGGAAGATTCGTTGATTTAAAAGCGAGTTGTAAAAGGCTGGCCAAGAAGAATATTTTTTTTTACTGCCTTTCTAAAACCTATGCCTAAAAGTGTACTACGAAAAACTCTTAAGTTTTGTTTTCTTGGTTATTTTTTTATTTGTAGATACAGATTTTGTATTTATAGAGTTTTTACCACGTTTATATCAACTCGCTTTCAGTGGTGTCTGTCTGTCTGTCAGTCTGTTCGGTACAAATTTTGCAATCGATTTTAAACTAACTTCCCGATGAGCTAGAGAAAGAAATTTAAAATATAGTTCAGAACTGGGGAACAATGCAATATGAAATATCTAAAATATATATAAATATAATAATATTTAAAATATTAGCATCGGAAGTTTTTCAATTTTTTTCATTGATCGAAGCATTGCATTCATCGTTGTAAAATTCATTGCTTTAGCGGGCGTAGAAAATATGGATATGTGTATACATACACAAATTCAAAGACAAATGAGAGAGAGAAGATATAAGCAGAGAACAAAAACAAATAATAATGAACTTTTTCTTTTCGTTTTTGCTGGAATCGAAACAAAAAATCGTAGAAACCAGCAACGAGGTGCAATACCGATGGTTTGACAGCGACGGTTGTCGACACATCCAGCGGACAAAAATGTATGAATGGATGAGTTTGACGTGTTTGATAAAACAAATTTGGCACATATGTACAAGTGCTCCATATGATCACTAGGTTCCTCCAACTCGCTGTACAAATGCTATTTTTTAGAAATTATTTAAGAATTATCTGAAATAAATATTTGAAATTTGTGTATGCACGATAAAGCAGCAGTTCAATACCTATCGAATGGTTTATCTGGTGGTCACAGTCAGTTCTCCAAATGGTCATTAGGATCCGAAAGAATATTCTATGTTCTGCTTAACATTACATTTTTTGGTTAACATTGTTTCTGTTAAGTTAACATAGAAATTTTTAAATTTTGTGGTTTGTGCATTTGCTAAGATAGCCACGAGTGGCTATCTTCACACCGTTAGTCATGAAAACGTAATAAGTATGGTATTCCAAGATTTGTTGCTTTTGTTAGCACAGTACTGTATATATTTACCTTTTTTATCGTTTATATGAAAAATTGTGTTTTAATGAATAAAAAGCATTTTTATTGAAAAATCAATTGCGTATTGTACAAACATAAAATTTTTGTTTTAGAGTTCAAATTAAAAAAAAAACAAATTAAAATGAATTATTAAAAATTGAAGAATTGTGTTTGTGTTTTATTTGCGTTGAGGTTCATTTGCAATGCTTGATCTCTGTATTTACGAAACACCCAAATTTCATGAGTTGCACAATTTTCGTCAGCCAAAACGATGATTTGAAAGCATCTAAAACTGTCGGCATGAAAATGAAAACAAGTAAAATTAAAATACTGTTCACATAATAGAGATTAGAACCTCGTGTATAAAAAATGTTTGGCTTTTTTTTTGTTCACTCGTTTGAATGTTCATATATGCGAGCGTCTATATAACCGAACGATGTATACAGATGTATAATTTTTCTCCTTTTTAATGTCAGATTACAAATCTGAGATTGAACTTGTAATCACTGACCCCGAAAATTTCCTAGTAACGAGTTTCAAGTGAATCCGATCATTTTTTTTTTTAATTCTTCCGCCATATTGGATCCACCATTTAGCATTTTCTAAATCTGATACCAAATTCGTAATCAGCGACCCCGAAAACCCCCGAGTAACTGGTTTCAAGTTAATCAGATAAATTCTTAGAAAATCTTTCGCCAAATTTATTAAAAAAAAAACTAAGCGCGTTTTTTCTCAAAATGATGTTTTTCGAACTGGTAGAATTTTACTGAACTGATTTTGAAATACCAAAATGCGTTTGATTTGTTATCATCATGGCTATAAGTGAAATCTCAAAAACTGGAATATTCTCTACCCCCTTTTTTTCTATAAGAGAAACTTCAAACACAAATATGTGCTTTTTTTTCGTTTTTTTTGAGAAAAAAAAAAAATACCTAAAAACAGGGGAGGAGAAAGTTTCACTTTTTGGTGATTCCATTTATTTATTTAGTCTATGGACAATATAATATCCTTACAGACTAGAGAACAAAGTTTGTACCTTATATTAGTAATAAATTAACAGTATTAAATACAAGAATTAACAATGTATATGTAGTCTATGGATTAAATCCAAACAAAGATAAATACAATAGATTTTATAGTGAAAAGTGATTAGAGTGCATTAAATACAATATTCTTAAAGCAGTCCTTAGATACAGAGAAATCAAACATACAAGTAGATGACAATTCATTAAGTTGTGACAATGCTCTTACAATAGGTTCATTCAGTGCGTAATTAGAGCGATGGTGCTTGTTATAAAATGGATTATAGTGTCGGAGATGAGTAGGTGGCACATTGAACTGAATACAGTTTAGCAATTCAGGACAATGAAGTTTAGATGAAATAATATCATAAATAAATATTAAAGAAGCCGCTTTTCTTCTAATTTCAAGGGACTTCAAACCCAAAAGCAAACATCGCACATTATATGAGGGCAAAGTAACACCAAAATTTAACTGACGTAGTGCATATCTAGTGAATGTTCTTTGAATTCTTTCCAATCTAACTGAATGAGAAGTATAATAAGGATTCCAAATGAGAGATGCATACACTAATCTGGATCTAACAAAAGCATTGTAAAGACACTTAAGAGTATGCGGGTCCGTAAAATTAACACTATTCCTGCGAACAAACGCAAGAACAGAGTAGGCTTTAGGAATTAAAAAATGTATGTGCTCAATAAAAGTAAACTTTGAATAAAAAATTACACCTAGATCTCGATTAGTTGTAACAGTTTGCAGTGAGCACTTTTGGATAAAATAGTTAGTACTAATGATATTATTAGACTTTGAAAAAGTAGCATGAGAACAATTGGAGATATTTAGCGGAAGACCATTTGAGATACATTTATAGCGAGATGTCTGGAGAATAGAATATTTTTTAGTTTATGTCTTTATCAGAAAGCTTTGAATCCAACCTACCACAAAAATTGACTCTTTTATAGATTCCCTATACCGCCGCCATCTATGTCAAAAAAATTTCATTATGTTCATTAATAACGGCTAAACGATTTTCAATATCTATTTATTTATTTGTTTATTTCGTCCATTGATGTACAAAATCCTTACAGGCTAAAGAAGTATAATAGCTGCGTTTTATTCGCCACTTGCTTCTTGTTATGTATAACTAGTAGCGATAATTGTATGGGAAAGCAACAACAAAGAGGCAGAGATAACACGAATAATTATAACTGTTATGTATACTTAACAAGTAGTTTAGTTTTATTGGTTTCCCTGAAGTTATAGGATTTAAAATTTCTGCCCCGTTCAAGAAAGCATAGCATCTCCCAAACATGCGGAAACTATTGTATTATTGGACCTATTAAATTTTGAATGTACATTCTGTCAAATAAGTACCCGGAAATTCTCATTTTAAATTTTCCCTCTGAGAATATTTCCTTTTTTATGCTAATGATGTACAAATTTTTTATAAAATACTTTAAGTGATATTCGTGTTCTTCAATTGCCATTAAATAGTTTTGTCTGTTGGATCAGTGTTGCCATATTTTTTTGGGCAAAAACTCTAAAAGGTAAAAACAAAAACTGTATTTTGGAAAAAAAAAAACTGTAACCTATAAAAACCAAAAACAAAAAACTAAAATTTTTAATTTGAAAAGTTTCTCAGTCACTTGCCCATCATTCCACCATACATTCTGTCAAATAAGTACCCGGAAATTCTCATTTTAAATTTTCCCTCTGAGAATATTTCAAAAAAATTTTTTTCCCAGGTTGGCACAACTGTCAACCACTATTCTGTGAATTTTTATTGCTATGTGTCATTTAGTTTGGTTACGGCGTCATTAAGAACAAGTCAACCTTTTGTGTGCGTTGCGATTTCGGTTTCGGCTCATTTTTGGCGCGCCATTCCGATGATTGTTGACTTGTTTGCATGTCGTACTCGAAAACCCATGTCTCGTCACCAGTTATGATGCGTTCGATGAACGTTGGATCGGAATTTACGCGTTCAAGCATGTCTTCAGCCACCTTACTGCGATTCACTTTTTGAAGAAAATTCAGATCTTTTGGCACCAATCGCGCTGAGACTTTCCGCATACCCAAAACATGTCGTTTTGGCACAAGAAATTTCGTTTGAAACACAAAATTTCACACAAACTCTTTGTTCGATATTTTTTGATCCATAGTAAAAATCGCAACGCACACAAAAGGTTGACTTGTTCTTAATGATGCCGTAACCAAACTAAATGACACATAGCAATAAAAATTCACAGAATAGTGGTTGACAGTTGTGCCAACCTGGGAAAAAATTTTTTTTGAAATATTCTCAGAGGGAAAATTTAAAATGAGAATTTCCGGGTACTTATTTGACAGAATGTATGGTGGAATGATGGGCAAGTGACTGAGAAACTTTTCAAATTAAAAATTTTAGTTTTTTGTTTTTGGTTTTTATAGGTTACAGTTTTTTTTTCCAAAATACAGTTTTTGTTTTTACCTTTTAGAGTTTTTGCCCAAAAAAATATGGCAACACTGATCCAACAGACAAAACTATTTAATGGCAATTGAAGAACACGAATATCACTTAAAGTATTTTATAAAAAATTTGTACATCATTAGCATAAAAAAGGAAATTCACACGAAAAAAAACAATTACTAACATCATGGATCTAAAATGCTATCCTGAGGGACGCCCGAAGTACCAAAAAAGGGTTTAGGTTTTTGACCATCAATAACAACGTAACATTATCGTTAATGCAGATAGGATTTAATCCATTGCAGAAAAATATAATGGACCATTTTCGATAATTTAGAAATTAGAAAACTACGAGAAACTTTATCGAATGCTTTCGAAAAGTCATTAGTATCATAGATAGTATCCACTTGAGTTCCAGCTGTTAAAGAGAAAATGCAATATCTAGTAAAATTATAATTTAGTAATAATAGCTGCGTTTATTCGCCACTTGCTTCTAGTTATGTATAACTAGCAGCGATAATTGTTTGGAAAAACAACAACAAAGCGGCAGAAATAACACGTATAATTATAGCTCTTATGTATACTTAACAAGTTGAGCTATATCAAATTCTATTGTGAACTGCTAATAGTGAAACAAAAAGCATGGCAAAAAACCGAAAAGGAAAATATTTGAAATGTCTGGCGGTGAAAATAAGTTAAAATCATCGTTAAATATTCTTATAAAGAGTAAAAACTAAAAACAATGCCTTCGATTGACCGCAATTCTTTAAAATTCTATAGCTGTGCTACTGCTCTCTGCAAATACAAAAACAATGTAAAAAACATTTTTTTTAATCGGATGATGTTTATTGGTGCCGCAAGTATTTTTTTTTCTGTGAATAAATAGTCATTGTTGATAAAACTGCAAACAAAATGTTTCCTTTAGATCAGTGGTTCTCAAGTAGCCAGAGGGTGCGCCCCCCTAGGGGGCCTAGACAGATTTTAAGGCAGGCGCGGAGACATTTCAATAAACAAATATTTGCGTACTCTGTAATGCATTGTAATCATAATATTTAGTTTTTAATAAAATAATTCTCCTTTATTTTATATTATATGTTAAAATATGCACTTTAAAATTTCTGACTTTAACAGCCAAAATATTTATTAAATTAATTATTATTAATTATTTCTACATTTTTGTGATAAAATATTAATACGAGTACGTATTTTTAATTATAAAAAAATAAAATATTGAAAAGCGTATTTAAAATAATAAACTTTATTAAACTATCTGAATTACCGTTATTCTTCTCTGCTTCTTTTCCTTCAGTTTTTTTGGTGGGTTTCTTGACTGCCTTTTACACAAACTTTGACATTAAAAATCACTTCAGAGAATGCATGATTGATTCGATTTATTAATTTATTGGTTAGTTTTTGCTAGCGATATTTCAACTAAAACCTCACTAAAACTTCACCATCATAGTTTTCCTCACGAGAAACTTCAACTGCTAGATAAGTTTACAAGTTTAGTTTATCCTTAACACAGACTAACCAAAGTCTCCTCCAAACTAGACAACAACTAGATATTTTCCCAGGCGAGTATGATTTTATTTATGAATAGTAAACCAGTACAAAAAATGTTTTGTGAAAATCATAGTGGGGAGGCGCGGGCTTGGCACTAATTCGAAAAGGGGGGCGCAGGATGAGAAGAGTTGAGGACCGCTGCTTTAGATTCTTAAGTTTTACAGAAACTGAAAATCATCTGCAGTGTATATAGACTTTTGTCTTTCACTGTACTGTATAAATTGGTGAAAAACAAAGAACTTTTGGATAAATGCTTTGAAGCTTTAGGAAAAATGTTTATTTCCGAGCTTTTGTAATTTCAACCTAAAAAAAATTGGCAGAATAGTCAATTATATTTTTTCAAATAAATAAACTATGCGACAAAATGAAGGTTGATTTTTATGAATCCAAATCTCTCAACGGTTTCCCATAGCACTAGGCCTATTTAATAATACTGCTAAGGGGTTTTCTACTTTAGGTCAAATAAGCGATTTTTTCAATGTCAAAGTCTGCAATAGAGGTCATATAATTTAATTTGGTTAACTCATTAACCGCAAGGAATTTCGTGTTGAGGTTTTCGGGAAAGTTGTTTCTCTCAAATAGAGCTACAATATTACAGAGCATTGTAGCAGCAAAAAGTTAGTACAGGGTGAGGAATTTGAGACTAAACGCATGACACAGCAGGCTTTGTATCATTTCTTTTAAACCGTGAGGAAATTAGTTTCAGCGAAAACAATGAAAATTTTCCTCTTTTACCTGGCTACAATTTTGCTGAGCATAGTAACCCCGTAAAATTAACCTAAATTGGTCAATTTTGCCTCCAAAGTGTAAAATTAAGAAATATTGAGCATAACATTTAATTTCAAAAATTGTTTTCTTTTGTGCTCGTCTAGACGAGGAAAAAATTTTCTACGTTGATACTTTTTGATTTCGCATCTTTCTTATCTATTAACATATTTGTTGCAAATATGTTCCTTTATGTGATCAATTTTTTGAGTCACTGTAAGTAAAGGCGGATGCTAAAGAGGGATTCAGGATTAAAACTTCCCCTAACCAAGGGAAATCTTAAACATTTTGACCGTTGGACACGTTGAAAAATAAATTTTTCAGGGGCAAAAAAATTTAAACCCCCCTTAGCAAATATCTGGATACGCTAGTGACTAATTGGAAATCACTAAATGTAACATAGAAATTAATTTAACCATTGCAGTTTGGATTCGTTTTCTAGATTTTAGTTTATTTTTGTTAAAAAAAACCGTTGATTTCATCTTACCCCAAAATAAATAAATAAATAAAGGAATAATGATGAAAAAAATAGTATTTGCTACTTACAAAAGTTACAGTTCTAAAAAAGCTAGCTATTAAAGTAAAATTTGTGATGATAGCAATCTGAGTGATTTTAAAAATTACATGGAATTGATAAGAGTTTCAATTCCATTACAAGAAACTGTAATCGGTAATTAAAATTTTTAAATTCCTATGTAATGGAATTGAAAAAATTTGCGATTCCATTACAGAGTTAATTGTATTTTATAATAAAAAATATATCAATTCCTTAAAGGAATTGCAAATGTAATTGAAAACAAAGGAATTTATTATTTAATTGTAATCAATCACTTTTTTGGAATTAAATTCCAATTTAGTTCAATTCCTAAAAAACAAAAAAAAAAAAGAATTCGGAAAACATTGTAAAATGCTTCTAATAAGCAGTTACGTGAGAAGTGATCCGCATTTTATATACTGAAGCATTTTACAATATTTTCCGAAATTTTTTTTTTTTTTCGCTTTTTTGGAATTGAACTAAAAGGGAATCAATTACTTTTTAGGAATCATTCCAACTAAATTGGAATTTAATTCCAAGAAAGTAATTGATTACACTTAAATATTAAATTCCTTTCTATTCAATTACATTTTCAAATCCTTTAAGGAATTGATATATTTCTAATTACAAAATACAATTCCTTGTAACGAAATCGAAAATTTTTCGATTCCATTACCTAGGAATTTAAAAATTTTAATTACCGATTTCAATTCCTTGTAATGGAATTGAAATTTTTATCGATTCCATTACTAAGGAATCGAAAAGATTAAAGTACCAATTACAATCCCTTGTAATTGGAATGGAGATGGAATTTAATTCCTAAAGGAATCAGTACTACCCAACTCTGTTTCTGATGATGTACCCAACCTCAAAAAAATGACAAAAAATTACCAAAAATGCCAAAAATAGTCAGAGGGTCATTTTTTTCAAATGATTATCAGTGGGAATTTGGGCCATTATTTATGGTGAGGAACCTGGATGAGGTTGGCATATATTCCCAAAATTCTTCCAAGTCAGAGTGCTCTGAGCAAAAATGGGTTAAAGAATTAATTACATTTTAAGATTGTCTCCTAATACTTTATAGCTGATCCAATAACACTGCCCTGCATGAGTTCGGCCAATAATATGGTTCATGGTGTTTGCGTATGAAATTTTTATGCTAAACATGAATCTGAGGTCAGGAACTTCGCATCATACCACGTTTTAGAAAAAATGGGGTTAAAACCCCTAAAATCGGCGTTTTTGACCATTTTTCAAAAATTGTAAAGCTGAAACCTGACGTGCTACAAACTTTTAAATTTAGAAATCAATGGCTGAATCATGCTCTTTCAAATGAGTCCTAAGGCAAAGGGCATGCGCCTTTAAAACAGATTTTAAAAATTCAAAATGGCGAATCAAATATGGCGGACGAGTTTAGGGTGAAAGAACCATCTGATGGTAGAAAAACTCCAAATATACTACATAAAAAAATATTGGTTTCTATTACCTTTCAAAAAAGCCTAGCTTTTCAAGGATCCGACAATTTGGTGTAGCTTCAGCGTAAAGGGAATAACTATTGAAAACAGTACAATTATAGCGATGGTCTTAATGTTGGAGTTAAAACTTTTTGGAGAGAGATATCCTTCAATTTAACTGAATATTATTAGGGATCCTTAAAATTAGATATTTGTTAAGAAATTTACAAGACATTTCAAAAATGTATGTATTCATGTGTCAACAAATACAGAGGTAACACTTTTTATACAAAAAACTAGATTTGATGCTCCTAATAAAATATTAGTAATTAATTAGTTTAAGTGCGCTATAATTTTGGCACACTAAATCCGAAAGTCTTTCGAATAAAATTTGATATTTTTTGTTTTTTGTATTATAGTGATCATTTTTATTTCCCAAACTATTATAGAATAAAATATACTTTCAAAATAAAAAAGAACCGATGGATTTCTCTGGATTTATGACGAAGCTAGTCAGCTTTGAAAATAGTGAGTACTAAGTGCGCTATAAGATATGTATTTGAACAGTATTTCACATTTGCATATAGATTTTTGAGCTAAGCTATGCTAAGCATATCTTATCTATCTCCTAACCTAGTACCTAATAAGTCGCACCCTAAATACAGACACAACTCAAAATATTCAAATACTGATTTTTTGGTATAAAACAGTTTGCAGTGCACATCTATAGGAACAGTGCGATGATTATCCTATATGCGCGACAAAGGAAAGACAGCTATTATTAGAGTAGGTTAAAACTGACCGCTGACCGCAAAAAAACCGTTTTTTGGCATAAAGCTGTAGAAAAGAGATATTTGTCTGAAACTTTACACATATACTTCTGGTACCATATTCATAGTAAAACACAAAATTGGGCAAAATCGGATAAGTACCATGCCCACTTCCCATATACTGCTAATTTCGAAATGCATATATCTTGTGAAGAATCATAGATAGAAAGCTAAAATTTGGTGAGTAGATATATTAACTCGATAAATTTAACTATAGCGAAAACAGAAAATCGGCCAACTTCCACGCCCACTCCTCATATATAGTTAATTTGGGTATAAGAACATATACATACATATGTACAGTTTCTCAGATATAAATCTGGAATTGAATATCTAACAGGTTCTAAGGGCGAGATTTTAGGGGCCACAACCCCGACCCCTCCCCTGTTTCCCGTTTTAAATTAGAAATATTTTAATACTGCATATTAATTCATTGTTATATTATCTATAATTCATATACCTAATCTATTATTGTTATTGCATCAATTCAATTATTTTGTTATAGTTTGGATATATATCGCAATTTCTTTCTTTACTTAGTACCATATTAACATATTGCCTTTACTTAAATCTTTCTCAATTAAAAAAGCAAAGGCTTCTTCAGGAGGAAGGGGAACTAACTTGCTTTGTTCGGGATAAAGCGGTTTTCATATCTTGCATGGCCGTGTTGAAAAAGACGTACTCTCTTTTACAACAAACGCCAAATTTTTACTCTCTGATTTTTTAACTGCAATTGTAATAGCATGAACCATTAAATCAATATTGTGATTTTGCTCCAAAGATAGATCAACTACCAGCTTTCTTTTCAATCGGTCCTTTGCTTCTGCATAACTGAGCTGAGTTCATCCCACTTTACTTGAACATGGTTTTTCATATTCATCATTAATTGCAATAATAATGCACTCAGAAACCCACTTTGGGAATTTTTCTTTAAACCGATTCAACATTCTGTTACAACCCAGAAGTTTTTTGTTAACAAAACCAAGCAGATCTCGTTTTTTTTTTTTCTTTATTTCATTTTTTCCCCCCAAACTTAGTTCATTGTAACGGTGTGAAGATAGCCACGCGTGGCTAACTTAGCAAATACACAAACCACAAAATATAAAAATGTCTATGTTAACTTAACAGAAAAAATGTTAACCAAAAAATGTAATGTTAAGCAGAATATAGAATATTCTATCGGATCCTAATGACCATTTGGAGAACTGACTGTGACCACCAGACATACCATTCCATAGGTATTGAACTACTGTTTTATCCTGCATACACAAATTTCACATATTTATCTCAGATTATTTTTAATTAATTTCTAAAATATATCATTTTGTAAACTGAGTTGGAGGAATCTGGTGGTCATATGGAGCACTTCTACATATGTGCCAGATATCACATGGGTATCAGTGGATAGGTATTGAGGAGTAGATCAATCCTGCATTTCCCAAATATCTAACATTAATTTCGGTCTACTAGTAACGGCTGTTTGAAAATTTGCATGTTGGGTGCAAATGGGTGGAGGAACTGGTGGCCATATGGAGCACTTCTACATATGTGCCAGATATGACATGGGTATCAGTAGAAAGGTATTGAGGAGTAGATCAATCCTGCATTTCCCAGATATCTAACATTAATTTCGGTCTACTAGTAACGGCTGTTTGAAAATTTGCATGTTGGGTGCAAATGGGCGGAGGAACTGGTGGTCATATGGAGCACTTGTACATATGTGCCAGACATGACATGGGTATCAGTGGATTGGTATTGAGGATTAGATCAATCCTGCATTTCCCAAATATCTAACATTAATTTCGGTCTACTAGTAACGGCTGTTTGAAAATTTACATATCGGGTGAAGTTGGCTGGAGGAACTGGTGGCCATATGGAGCACTTGTACATATGTGCCAGATATGACATGGGTATCAGTGGATAGGTATTGAGGATTAAATCAATCCTGCATTTCCCAAATATCTAACATTAATTTCGGTCTACTAGTAACGGCTGTTTGAAAATTTGCATGTTGGGTGCACTTGGGCGGAGGAACTGGTGGTCATATGGAGCACTTGTACATATGTGCCAGACATGACATGGGTATCAGTGGATTGGTATTGAGGATTAGATCAATCCTGCATTTCCCAAATATCTAACATTAATTTCGGTCTACTAGTAACGGCTTTTTGAAAATTTGCATGTTGGGTGCAAATGGGTGGAGGAACTGGTGGCTATATGGAGCACTTCTACATATGTGCCAGATATGACATGGGTATCAGTAGATAGGTATTGAGGAGTAGATCAATCCTGCATTTCCCAAATATCTAACATTAATTTCGGTCTACTAGTAACGGCTGTTTGAAAATTTGCATGTTGTGTGCAAATGGGCGGAGGAACTGGTGGTCATATGGAGCACTTGTACATATGTGCCAGACATGACATGGGTATCAGTGGATAGGTATTGAGGAGTGGATAAATCCTGCATTTCCCAAATATCTAACATTAATTTCGGTCTACTAGTAACGGCTGTTTGAAAATTTGCATGTTGGGTGCAAATGGGCGGAGGAACTGGTGGCCATATGGAGCACTTGTACATATGTGCCAGACATGACATGGGTATCAGTAGATAGGTATTGAGGATTAGATCAATCCTGCATTTCCCAAATATCTAACATTAATTTCGGTCTACTAGTAACGGCTGTTTGAAAATTTGCATGTTGGGTGCAAATGGGCGGAGGAACTGGTGGTCATATGGAGCACTTGTACATATGTGCCAGACATGACATGGGTATCAGTGGATTGGTATTGAGGATTAAATCAATCCTGCATTTCCCAAATATCTAACATTAATTTCGGTCTACTAGTAACGGCTGTTTGAAAATTTGCATGTTGGGTGCAAATGGGTGGAGGAACTGGTGGCTATATGGAGCACTTCTACATATGTGCCAGATATGACATGGGTATCAGTAGATAGGTATTGAGGAGTAGATCAATCCTGCATTTCCCAAATATCTAACATTAATTTCGGTCTACTAGTAACGGCTGTTTGAAAATTTGCATGTTGGGTGCAAATGGGCGGAGGAACTGGTGGTCATATGGAGCACTTGTACATATGTGCCAGACATGACATGGGTATCAGTGGATTGGTATTGAGGATTAGATCAATCCTGCATTTCCCAAATATCTAACATTAATTTCGGTCTACTAGTAACGGCTGTTTGAAAATTTACATATCGGGTGAAGTTGGCTGGAGGAACTGGTGGCCATATGGAGCACTTGTACATATGTGCCAGATATGACATGGGTATCAGTGGATAGGTATTGAGGATTAAATCAATCCTGCATTTCCCAAATATCTAACATTAATTTCGGTCTACTAGTAACGGCTGTTTGAAAATTTGCATGTTGGGTGCACTTGGGCGGAGGAACTGGTGGTCATATGGAGCACTTGTACATATGTGCCAGACATGACATGGGTATCAGTGGATTGGTATTGAGGATTAGATCAATCCTGCATTTCCCAAATATCTAACATTAATTTCGGTCTACTAGTAACGGCTTTTTGAAAATTTGCATGTTGGGTGCAAATGGGTGGAGGAACTGGTGGCTATATGGAGCACTTCTACATATGTGCCAGATATGACATGGGTATCAGTAGATAGGTATTGAGGAGTAGATCAATCCTGCATTTCCCAAATATCTAACATTAATTTCGGTCTACTAGTAACGGCTGTTTGAAAATTTGCATGTTGGGTGCAAATGGGTGGAGGAACTGGTGGCTATATGGAGCACTTCTACATATGTGCCAGATATGACATGGGTATCAGTAGATAGGTATTGAGGAGTAGATCAATCCCGCATTTCCCAAATATCTAACATTAATTTCGGTCTACTAGAAACGGCTGTTTGAAAATTTGCATGTTGGGTGCAAATATGCGGAGGAACTGGTGGCCATATGGAGCACTTCTACATATGTGCCAGATATGACATGGGTATCAGTGGATAGGTATTGAGGAGTAGATCAATCCTGCATTTCCCAAATATCTAACATTAATTTCGGTCTACTAGTAACGGCTGTTTGAAAATTTGCATGTTGTGTGCAAATGGGTGGAGGAACTGGTGGCCATATGGAGCACTTCTACATATGTGCCAGATATCACATGGGTATCAGTGAATTGGTATTGAAGAGTAGATCAATCCTGCATTTCCCAAATATCTAACATTAATTTCGGTCTACTAGTAACGGCTGTTTGAATATTTGCATATTGGGTGGAGGAACTGGTGGTCATATGGACCACTTGTACATATGTGCCAGACATGACATGGGCATCAGTGGATTGGTATTGAGGATTAGATTAATCCTGCATTTCCAAAATATCTAACATTAATTTCGGTCTACTAGTAACGGCTGTTTGAAAATTTACATATTGGGTGCAAATATGCGGAGGAACTGGTGGTCATATGGAGCACTTGTACATATGTGCCAGACATGACATGGGTATCAGTAGATAGGTATTGAAAAGTAGATCAATCCTGCATTTCCCAAATATCTAACATTAATTTCGGCCTACGAGTAATGATTGATTGAATATACCAGTTCCTCCGCCCATTTGCACCCAAAATACACAATATCCAGACTTTGCAGTTAGTTACAAATTCTTCTGTCGTCATCGTCCTTTTTGAATTAAAGAACTCAAAATAAAAGACAGATACTTGTAAATGCAACAAATATGGAATTTTCTTAATGTTCATTGTTTAAGTGTAAAGTTATGAATCAGGAATCGACCGATGAAGTAATCAAGGCAGTTTGTTTTGTTTGACTGACGGAGTTAAGGAGAACTTTAAAATTATATATTAAGTGCACAATGAAGATGTTGTCGGTTGAATATTTCAAGTCGACTATAGTTAGAGACAAATTTTATACTATGACAGAAAAACAAAATCTGAGAAACTAACCACAAAAATCACCAAGGTTATTTAAAAAATTAAAGATGTTATTAAGAACTTCGAAAAAGAGGTCGGCCGATTCTCAACACATGAAGGAAGAGTATGGCATCAATACAGCGTAATGAAAAATCTGAAAACTAATTTAAAGGTTAACGAAATAGCTATTCATATAGATTTTAGTGAAAATCTTAATTTAAAATTCGCTGAAGAAACGCAATCCTTTCATTTTTTCGGCGCTGAAGCAAACAAATCACTCTGCATACAGTTGTTGTACATTCACAAATTGACGTTGACATCAAACCTGAGAGTTATTGCACAGTATCTCTAAGTGTTAACCTTAGTTTCACAGCAATTTGAAGCCGTCTGCAGCCAGTATTATCTCAATTGCCAAATAGTATTTATAAGCTACATTTCTTGAGTGACGGGCCATCATCCACCCAATACAAGAGCAACATCCATGGTACAAGAGTCTCCCATCTTACAGTAATTAAATAACTAAAAAATTTTAAAATTGAAAACGTTCAATTTTGTTTTTCATCGATCTTACGCACATCGCACAGTGGACCACCTTAGCCACTTGCTAGACCAAAATTCCATTTTGGAAAACGACTATGATAGCTGAAAAGTACTTGACCTAACAATAAAAATCCAACATAAGATTTTGCCAAAAGTCTTGATCGGGCGTTCGGTACAGCCCGTTGAAGTTGGTTTGTTTTTGTGCGGCATTTTTCAGTGTTTACATCTGAGAATCTATTATAGGAAAAGATGTAAAAAAAGTTTTTGCCTAACACTGCAAAGTCATATTTCTTCTTCTAATGGGTTATCTTTGGCCAAATTTGTAAGTTTATTCAAAAACTTGCATTTGGAGTAGAAATCGGATGTGGATATGTGAGAAACAAATTTTTTTTTTTTTAATATAAACTAGGGTCTCAGAACATGACATAGCCTAAATCCATCCATTTATATATTGAATGAAAATCGTGAAAAAACATTTCATTTCAACATTTCAACGTACTTCACTAAGAAAAAAGCAAAACAAAAAATATTAATTTTTTTTTGGTAAAATACGTTGAAAACCGTTTTTTTTTCTGTTTTCGTTCAATATCGTAAAAATGGACGGATTTAAAGCTTTGTCATGTTTTTCATTCCTTAACTTGGCTGTAACATACTTTTAGCGTTACCTAGAAACAACGACATGAACTTAGCAAGTCTGTTTCCTTTGCGGTGCTTAATTGGAGTGAAAAAAAAAATTAATAACGAAGAATAAGTTTTTTGGGAAGTTGACTTGGGACACGTGCGACACGAAAAAGTTTTTTGGGATTTTTAATTTTTTCAGGTTAGGGGCGATACGTAATATTTCCTGTAAAAAATAATATTAGATTCATGTTTATCAACTGAAATTACACAAAAATAGGTTTTTCCCGTCGTTTTATGATGACTTGGGTAAGCGTGAGACCCGAAAAACAGCCTTTTTGGACCTTTTTTGAGGTTAGGGACAACACGTAACATTTCCCGTGAAAAATAATATTAGGTTCATATTCAGCGAAAAAAAATATATGAAAAAAGGCTTTATCTGTTCTTTTATGATGGCTTGGGTAAACGTATACTTGATAAAATTATTCTCTCATGGTGAGGTCGTAGACTTGCAGCAGCCATATTGGTCCGCCATCATGCCAAATCAAGAAAGGCCTTGGGGCATTAGAAACTAGAGATAATAAGCTTTCATTTGAGCCCAAACATGTCATAAAATACCTTAACCAATTTTGGACAGGGGGGTCTCCCGTTGTCAGAGAATGTCTCATATAGATTTTTTACTTTTGATTATAAGCTCACTTTATAAAATCGTTAAGGCAAGTCTGTTTCTTTCCTTCCTCTAAAAAGTGAACAATAAACTGAAAGTTCTTTCAGTTTAATCAAAAAAAATTTGCATTTTTTCTACAGTTGGGAATTTTACAAAACCTATCTGTCTAGTTTTCTTTAAAAGAATTCAAATATAAAAAAATTAATAAAAAGACCAAAAATGTTATTAGGAGTACAAAACTCAGTACTAAAATAATGTCAAATCCAAAAATAGCTAGGTTTGCATACTGATTTCGGAGTTTTAAAATCAGTACTTTTAAAAAAAATCCAAGAAAATCAGTACATGTACTGGTTAAATCAGTACGTCTGGCTACGGTTTCTTCTCGGCTCAGTGGTTTCTGAGAACAGTAAACTATGTTTTTATGTCGAATCACAAAGTACAATTTTTTCAGCGAAATTGGTCTTTAACGTTACACAAGTTTGATGGCCAATACAGCGAGGGAATTGAATAATTTTCCAAAAATGCAATTGTGTCTAGGACCTAGGTCAAAAGTTCTCGAAAAAATAGGTCGTTTCCAATTTATGTTTTGTTAGATTTTTCAGAAAAAAACTTTTTGTAAAAATAAGTCTTGAATGTTATATGAAATTTTCGGTACATTTCAAAGCAATCACAATCAATAGAAAAAAATGAATTGAACCGTATTTTGAGTTGTTTCATAAGTTTAAGTCTTTTTCTATTACACAAAGCTAATTGCACGAAAAAAAAAACTAGAATAATATAGTTATTTTTACGTTTTTGTTTCGATTTGAATTTTGGCCCATTTAGATCAGATGAGCGACACAAGTGAAAGGAACGTCCACAGTGAAGAGCGAAAGCAGCCGATTGATTTGACATTTGTGTTTCCCGATGCTATGTGATATATATGAATGGAATTTAGTCGACATAGTGCGAAATTAAAGGAATTTTTTTTTCTCGCGTTACTCCTACAGAAAAAATTGGGCATATGTATAATTATCCGCCAATTTGATTTTCAAAATTTCGAATACAGGTTTGAATTCAGTGACCCCAAAATTCAAAGTTTCTTGAAAATTCCTAACCCGCCATTTTGATTTTCGAAATTTCGACCACAGATTTTAATTCAGAGACTCCAACGCACCCGAGCGACAGATTTCAAGCAAATCGGAAAACTCTGACATTTGGCTAACAAAGCAGGTTCGCTGTCCCACTGTGCAATGGCTGTAATATAAACACTTTAAATAAATCGCAAATTACTCTTTTCTCTCTCACTGTCATCTACTCAGAATAAGATATAGAAGAAGTGTGTATCTTCCAATGAGTCGATATGAACGAAATGAAAACAAAAACAAAAAAATATTTAGCTTAGTCGTTCATGTACGCAGCTAATCAATTTAGCCTTAAAAGTGCAAAACACAAATAGGAAAAAATAAGCACAGTTCACATTAAGAGAAATTTGTGAAAGAAGGAAAATCAAATATAAACTGGAGTATATATTTATTTAATAAAAATAGTGAAATATTAAAAAAGAAATAAAATTAACAAAGAAAGAAAGAAATTTTATTGTTGTACATTGTAGACCACCACATGTTGTTGCTAATTTTTGATTACCTTATATACGCCCTATATGAATATGTACAGTGCCGGTCATATCATTTGCAACCAAAATCACTTGCACTTTAAATGACTCCTTAAGAGCTCATTAAAATAATTTTTACCAGAAATCTTTTTTATTCAAAACAAAGTGTATTTATTCCCATTTATTATAAAAAAATTAAAAGTACAATGTTATGTTGCAAATAAAAAAAGAACGAAGTAATATTACATTAAAGTCTGAATTGAAGAGGTCAAAATATTTGCAACTAGAAAAAGTTAATGTGAAAATTGAAGAAAATCGAAAAAGTTTTCAAAACTTTGTCGCATATCCATTATTAGGGAACACTGTTTCGCCTGATCGATTTGAGCTCGCTTCCATTGCTTTGGAACATCGTCGTACAGATCCTTCCGTTTCTTAAACGTATTCGTGCCAATTTTTCGCTTCACGAGCATTCAATGGCACTCATTTGGACTTAAATGGAAAGGGGGACAAATAGTTTATCTCAAAAAGAAATTTTGAAAAAATATTCAATTCACGAGTTGTTAACAGCGGTATCGCTGATCTGAGTCAAAGAGGTGGAAGACCTCGCAAAGAAACTTGTAGAAAAAGTAATGAAATTAAAAAATTGATGAAAGTGAATCAGAAAGTGATACCGAAAGAAGTAAAAAGTACACTTTAGTTGGATATATCATTATCGGCAATCAAGCGACAACCCAGAAAAAGTGGATTAAGCGCATACAATATTGCAGAAAAAGCGTTGACTCTAAGAAAAATCGCTTAACTCATTTAAAATTCAATCATAAATACAAAACCTGGACTTTTCAATCTTGCAAAACGTTTTTTTTTTAGATGAAAGCAAAATTAATTGACGGAAAACAATTTTTTAGAAGGCCACACTGTAAAAGAGTCGACCACCGACATACACCGGGTACTGTATAGCACCAAGGAGGTTGTGTTGTGGTCTGGGGCTTCTTTTCAGCTAATGGTATGAATCCAACGCATCACATACGGGGAACTATGAAATACAACGATTATAAAAAGTTTTAAGAGACGCAAGCTAGCTTGGAAATGCCGCCTGATTGGACGTTCCCGCAGATCATTACCCAAAGCGCGCGTCTAAATTGGTAAAAGCTTGCCTTGTCGAAAAAAAATTTACAACTTCTCATTTGTCCAGTACAGTCACCCGATCTAAACTCAATGGAGAGCCATTAGATGCTCGTGAAGCGAAAAATTGGCACGAAATGCCACGTGGACATCCAACAGTGTTCGCAAAGAATGAATATGCGACAAAGTTTTGAAAACTTTTTCGATTTTTCTTCAATTTTCACATTAACTTTTTCTAGTTGCAAATATTTTGACCTCTTTAATTCAGACTTTAATGTAATATTACTTCGTTCTTTTTTTATTTGCAACATAACATTGTACTTTTAATTTTTTATAATAAATGGGAATAAATACACTTTGTTTTGAATAAAAAAGATTTTTGGTAAAAATTATTTTAATGAGCTCTTAAGAAGTCATTTAAAGTGCAAGTGATTTTGGTTGCAAATGATATGACCGGCACTGTATGTCTTATTGACTAATACATAACTACATATATAGATACAGAAAAACTAACTAATACAGCAATAAAACGCGCCTATTTTTGTATGCAAATCTATGTATAGGTACTATAAAAATTAAGCAAAATCCATTTTTATTTGTTTTTGTTTGGCTTCGTTGTCTACAAAGTTTCGTATGCATTCATACATTCTAATATACATACAAGACTGTCACAAATACGCTAATATTATTTTCATAAACCACCCTACATTCCTTAATTTTCGTCGCTGATATTGTGGGAAAACAAATTTGAGTTATTATGTTTTTTAAGTTGGCTTAAATTTCACTCTTCTTGATACTACAAATGTAATTATTTAGATAAAACACATTAATTCAGAGTTTTACGATTATTTTGAAATTTGTTTAATTAATTAGAAAATAACAAGGAAAACTAACTACTAGTTTAACCCTCTAACCCGCAAGTTTGAAATAATAATAAAACAAAGACCGGTATTTTCCAGTTAATATTCATTAAAGAAATATGAATATGAAGTCCATTTATTAATTAGTTTTTGAGCTTAGAAGTTAGGTGAGAAAAACGAAAGGCTGCCCTGAAGCGGCCTTGCGGGTTTAAGCCGAAAAATAAAGATATATTTCAGAAATTCACAAGTCTTATTTGGTTTCGTATCCTCTCATTTGCCATAATGAGAAATCATTTGAAAAATGAGAATATTTTTCATACAAAGTTATACGAAATTATGATTATTCGACAGTATATGACAGTATATGAGGAAACTTAAAAATATTTTTTTTTAGATTTTTATAAAAAAGTTGATATGCGCGATAATTTTTCGTCTCAAAACAACACTTTGTACACATAAAAGTAGCTATAAATAACAATTGTGTGATCGCAAAAAGTGCAAACTGACCACAAATTGTGTGTTAATTCTTTCTTCAATTAACTAAAAAAAAAAAGAAAAATAAATTGGCACTTATCCATTAATTAAAATAGAGTAATGGCTGTCACAGGGCGGTCTTACTGGTTAGAGGGTTAAAATGTTTCTAAACTGCATTCTATTTAGCGCAGAAGAAAGGAAAAACGCAATGATTGTAATCAGGGATTTTCTCTGATTATTCTTGGAACATTTCCAAATAATTATGTATACTTAAAACTTTCATATTAATATTTTGAAGGATGGGACTACCCAAAAGTAAAACTTACATACAGTGCTGATAAAAAATAATATGTACTTTGGAAAAAGTTGACAGTTTAATAAAAATTTTACAAATTATAGGACGGAAACGTAAAATAAATTAATTAATTAAAAAAATGACATACCATATCTTAAAATTGTTAATGTTTTCGTTTATTGCATTCTTTTTTTTCGTTACGAATACATGAATGAATAACAAAGAATTACCTCATCAAAATAATAGCAAAAATTAAAGTATTTATTTAATTAAGAAAAAAATTGAATTTACCAACAATTATTAAAACAATGAAATCCATTTCATTATGGTAAACTTATATCGTAAATTTAAGTGGAGAAGATTTTCGGATATAATTTTTATAGTGGAGAGGGTCCAAGGTAAAAAGGCCTCTAAGGTGGACACCATAGGAAAATTTCCGTGCATAAACTGGCTACTAAATGCCGTTATAAGTCATGACCTTAGATCGTAGAAACGGTTTTTCACGATTTTTTTTAGATAAATTGGACAATGAAAACAAATGACAAATTATATCAGTTGTACTACACTGTGTAACAATTTGACGTTTTACAAATGTCGAATAGATGACTTTTTTAGGGTAATTCTGTTTCGCTGAATTCGACTCTGTACTCAGATTTTCTCTATCACGTTTAGGATCCCCGATATGAGGGCCAAAACCCATCATTTTGGTACGTGCGAGACCAATATAAAATTTTTTTATTTTACCTTGTACATGTTTCTAAGCTAAGAAAAAGTTGTTTATCATGGAAGAAAGGAAAAAATGCTTAGCAACACTCCACTAACCCCCGTTACCCACGCTTTTGTGTGTTATATGAAGCCTCTATTCGATATGTGACCTTCATTAAGTTTTGGTATAAAATGTTCCCTTTCGAAAAGTAGTTGGGGTCACCGAAGGTTAAAATTTTCTAGGTCCAACTAAAAAAAAATTTTAAAAATTTAACCATTGGAAAAACATTTTGTTTTTGCAATCCCTTTGTACTGGATTAATTGTGGGAAAAAATAATGAACATTCTTCGGAGAAATACATCTATCAAAAAATAGTTGAAGTCATTGAAGGTCAAAGCTACCTAAGTCTAACCTTTTCCCAGAAATTAATCTTGGACAGACTAAAATCCTTTTTTGGTTTTTTGTTTTTGCTATAATGCCTTTATATAGGATTTACTGTTGAAAAAAGCAACAAATAGTCTGAGGAAAATATTTCCAATCAGAAAGGAGTGTGGGTCACTGAAGGTCAATATTATCTAAATCCAACTTTTTTTTAGGAAATTAGCCCTTAAAAAAATTTTTTTTTTTATGATCCCTTTATACTGAATTACTTGTTGGAAAAAATATTATGTATTCTTCGGAGAAAATATTCTCCATCAAAAAGTAGTAGGAGCCTTTGAAGGTCAAAACCACCTTAATCCAACCTTTTCTTATAAAGACAAAAAATTTATTTAATAATGATGAAAACTTTGAGATTGTTAAATAAAGTTTATGCGCGGTTTTATACAACTATTTTTGCTTTTAAAGCCAAATCAGATATCTCAACTATTCTACAATAAGAGATATTTTCTCCGAAGATATTTGGTTGATTTCTTAAACATTAAAATCAGTAATTTATATTATACAAAAATTTCACTTTTAAAGTTTAGTTTGTAAGAAAAACTGAAGTGGTTTTGACCTTCGTTGACCCCAAATAGTTTTTGATGGCAAATATATTTTTTCTAAGGTAAAATCAGCTGTATAAAGCAAAAAAAATTTTAATCTTTCAAATTAATATCTGGGAAAAACTTGTACCTACGTGGTTTTGACCTTCAATGACTTGAATTTTTTTTCGAAGAATATATATTATTTATTCCAACAAATAATCCAGTATAAAGGCATCATAAATCATCAAGAGTTAATTTCTTAGAAAAGTTGGACCTAGGTAATTTTGGCCTTCGGTGACCCCAACTACTTTTTGATTGGAGATATTTTTCTCTATACCATTAATAATTTGGTAAAGTTTGGATGCATTATTGAGGTAATCTCTGTAAATACTGGCCCGATTTTAAATTTTTTGCAGTATTGTAATGGTCCCCGTTTGAACATAGGCTATATTTTATTTCAATAAAACAAGTGGCGTAACTTTGGAACATTAAGAGATGTATTAAAATAACGTATGAAAGGATTGTAGATCTCATCGATCTCTGCGAAAAATTCAGTGGCAACATATGTCTAAAATTAATACTTTGTCTGCAAAATGCATTTTTGTAGTAAACATTTAATTTCCCTTGCATTTGCTTTTGCACAAATACAAAGCAGAACAGAATGCGTGAGTACTTTGTGTTTTATATTCTTTTTCATTTGCATGAATTTAGCTACATATTTCTAATTTGATCACTTTCTTTCATAGTGGTGTTTTGATGAGTTGTTAAGAGGGAAGTTGAAGTTGTAAATGTGGAAAGGAGTTTTTGTGGCGTGGGCTCGAATCCCACCAAATGCGCTTTTTTTATTTTGTTTACACAAATTATTTTTTTTTTTATCGACAAAAAGTAAATACAAAACTAAATATACAACATACAAATACACAAAGTGTATAAATAACAATAAAACATTTCATGTTCAAACAATTAATAAGCAAAATAAAAATTATTCGAATTAAACGTGGAACTGCTTACATTTAGGTTACATATGTATAGCAGATTTTCATGAGAGGAATGTTATGCGAAGGTACTAGAAACGAAAATAATAAAAGTTATAAAAATTATTTCAGAAAGTAGAGGTTCTGGGGTATGTCATGCCCCACCATACTGATGACGGTTTATTGTTGATAGATACAATGCTAAAAGACAAAACAAATAATGAAGTTGTTGGTCATAAACTGTTGTTGTTAAGATGGAAATCAGGCATAAACTGCAATAATATATAATGGTTCAAATGCATTACATCTTAACATAAAAATATATACAATTTATTAATTTGGTCATGGTAAAATTGTTTATATAAGCATTTATGTATAGCCAAAAAAAATTAAGAGAAAAAGTAAGTTTTGGTAGTCGTGGAGTAGTTCATGCGTGTGGGATCACGTCCTCAAATTCCTCCGGCAACTAATAAATCACTACAAATTTTATACAAAAATGTTATCTTAAGATTTCATGAGTGAGATGGGGCAAAACCAGTGATGAAAAAGTGGGTACAATTGTATCTTTTTCCGACTTTTTCGAACTACAAGGTACATTAGGTGCAATTTACACATTTGTTCCGGCCTAATTTTTAATGTTTTTTTTCGGAAATTTTTTATTATAACAAAATAAAATACAATCATTTAAATTTTTTTATATGTTATTATTAACATCTTTAACGGTACAAAAAAAAAGGTTTTAAATTTATTTTACGATATTTTTTAGTGTTTTTACGCCCAAAGTGAACACCTAAAAAAAAGTGTGTAGCTGGCTCGGGTGACTGCGGCACTTGAAGTCAACTGAGACAAAAAATTTAAATAAAATATCGTTCTGTAGACTTGCCATTCTGGCAGGTAGTAGATTCAAACATTTTTATTAAAAAATAAAATGACAGACTTCTAAAAAAATGTTCAAAAATCGGACTTTTTTTTTGTTGAAAATCGGGATAAAAAATAGGAAATAATGATTAAAAATAAACAATTCTACTACCTGCGAGAGCCATTGGCGTGTAAAATAACGTATTAAAATTTCAGCCCAATCGACTTTTTAGAAGTTCTTCAAACCACTGGGCCTATCAAAAGAACATTGATTCGAGAAAAGCGCTTTTAAAGTTTTAACAACACATACAGTTTAACCAACAGGCGCTCTCGGCTAAGTGCTATAACTTCGTTAATATTTTGGATTTTGGTATGAAATTTTTACAGAATACTCTCAGTATATTATACTTTCCAAACACATAATAAAAAAAATCGATTTCTTGAAACTCGAACACCAAACTAATCCTTAATTACAAAAAAATATTTTGTAATAAGTACCTACTTAAATTTAACTTGCCTGTACTGTATTGCTTAATTTCAAAGCTCACAGCTCTGTTACTGCTGTTTATAAAGGGAAAAATATAGCAAAAAGAATTTGCCGAACCGAATGAAGTTGATTTGTGTCAAAAGAGTCATAAGAAGTTTTTTGAAACTTAATAAAAATTTTATGAAATATAAACTTTTTATGACTTTGATCCTACTAATAAACATTATCTGATTTAGAAAGTTTTTTTTTTTTTTGCATTATGTATGTTTCCCTTTATAAAGAGCAATAACAGAGGTTTGAAACAAATTTTGGCTGAATATTTTTGAAAATCGAAAATTTAGATCAAAATTCCGGAACTTTCATCACCAAAGTGGAACCTTTATATACAGATTATATATATTATCAGATTTAAAAATTTGTTCTCCCCTTGTGTTCATCTAGATGGCTAAAAACTTTTTTCCCCTCTTAGTTTCCGATTTACAGTGCCCTAAAAAGGTTATTTTTTTGTGATCACTGTATATGAGCTGCAATTTGAATACAAATAATTTTTACTTTTTTTATGGAATATACTTGTAAAGGATTTATGGATAAATGAATTACAATAGTTATGTAACGCGTATCGTTTCCATGTTTTGTTTGCAATTTTAATTGTTAACTTTTAAATTAAAATTAAATTTCTTGCAAAAACGATGAACCAATGAAGAATTTTATTTTAGGTCGTTCCCACTGGCAGACGGGTCTACGTTCCCGGAACGACTCGAGCAAAACAGCTGTCGAAAAAAAATAATTTTAAGTACATTCACGCTAATTTAGGTAAATTTTTTTGGTAAATTAGGTACAATTTGAAATTTGGAAATTTCATCACTGGGCAAAACATTTTCTTAAAAAGAAAAACATTTAGCATGTCTACAGTAAATAAATTCAAAATTAGAATGACCCCTTTTTGTATTTTCATTAACTATAATGTAAGTTCATATGAAATGCAAAATTGTAAATGCGTATAGTTTAGTTAAAGTGTTGTTCTATTTTTAAATGCTACCGTGATGAATATCAAATGAACAATAAGTAGAAAAGTTTGAATGAGCATGAAATTCAAAACAAAGTACAATGCGCTTTTTGGGCGCTTATTTATTGCTGTGACGCTTTTGGGTGCTTTTAAATTATTTTTAGCTACACTTTTTATATAAAATTATTGACTAAACTTTCTGTTTGATGATTTCTGGAGTGTTTTATATAGCTAACAATATTGATGAACACACTACTTTTTTATTATCGATTATAATATGCAACCCTGATTACTCAAAAAAAGAACATCATCTCTTAATTTTATCGTTATGAACAAATTTTTAATGGAACAATGAGAATAAGTACAAGGGATATCGCTTGCCTTCAAATATTTCCAAACTTGCTTTTATTTTGGTGTCTTTGCCGCACTCCAACACTTTTTTGAAACGAGTTTTTTTCTGTGATGAATTTGACCAAAACGAAAATTGGCATTAGGATGATGTTGGAGGCTCTCAGTTCAATTATTCGTATTAAGTATTTCATGAAATCACTTATCATCTAACAACTGCTAATATAAAATTTAGAGACAATTGGATGACGAGAAGTCGGCGGGGAAATCGATTCAAAATTGAAAATGTGCTTACAAGGGCGAAAAAATATTTTTTATTCATTTTAATTAAACTTATCCTAGTAAATATTATTTTTGTGATCAATTTTAAATTTAATCGTTTTCTATATTAAATTGTCTTTTAAACGAGCTATAAAAATAAAAATTGGTTACAAAATAGTTAAATTACATGTATACCAAGTATGTATATTACAGCAAAATATGCCAAATTTTCAACATAGAACGATTAGAATAGATTCAAAGGAAAACATTACAAAGGAATACAAAACTTTACCAATTTGAATTCAGTTAAATGGTTATTATCAAACCATTGGTTTTTAGGTGAACGCTCTTGGAGCGTTTGGCAATTAATGTCTCTGCAGTCATGGTTGACACAGAGCTCTACCAGATTGAATTTTTCCTTTGCTTTTACACAGTTTATACAGTTCTATCGATTTCAAATATCGCATTATGCACATTTGGGTTTTTGTATGCTTTGACACATTTGAGCTCATTACGTTGTAGATTGTTTTGGTTTTTTATAGCTTGATATATGTATTATCTCTTCATAAAGTTATTTACTCATTCCGCATATAATAATTTTGGTTTTCTCATTCTCGGTAAGTGTATGTCATATTCACCTTTTCTTTATATCATTAATCAGTATTTTTCGAGCTTCACCACTCTCACACCTAATAGCTACCGCTCCATTTTGCCTATTCGTTATTCCGCTTACTCCCACATTTAGAGTGGAGGGTTTGATTTTTTTTTGGTCTCAATATAATAGGAACATTTCCAGCTTGATCTGCATAAGTTAATTAATTGCATTCAATTCTGTTCTCTTTATTTTTAAACTGCTCTATAAAGTCTTTCATTTGTTTTACCGTTTCGCTTACATATTTTCCATATTTTCTTCTACAATGTTTATTTTCGTTTTGTTTAATCAAATTTTTCAACTCAATATAACTATTGTTCGCCACTTTTATGTAATCAATGCACGAATCACAAAAAAGTTTTAAATTGGCATGCTTCAAAAATGCGTCCGATTCGTATTTGGAAAATCCAACACACTCTGCATGAAAAGCTCCTCCACACAATCCATTACACAGAATAGTGGGCTTCCGCGAACTTGCTTTACACTTTCCGCACTTCAAATCCATTTTGGCAGATATGCTTTATCCGTTGCTTCTCCTCATTGTATTTTAGAGTTTGCTTAGTTTTCATATCATATCACATATGAGGCATTTCGTGTGAAGCTGACAACGACAAAGAATGTGAAGTTCTGAAATTCAGCCTAATTGAACTTCTAAAAATAGGAATGTTTACACACAATTTTTTTTTATGAAGTTTATTTGTCAAGTTGTGGGTTTCTAAAGAATTGACGTAATTGAAATATGAACTTTTCGGAACTAATTTTTATAATTAAACAAATTTACAATAAAATATTGAACAGGGTGATTTAAATAGGAAATTCGCTGTTCTTTTCAATTGCAGTTTCAGATCCGAATTAATAACTTCGACCATTTTAAAAAATTATTATAGCAAAAAAAAACAATGATTTTAGTCTGTCGAAGAATAATTTCTGATGAAATTTCTAATTTCTATTTTTTGATGTAGAATATTTTTTCGGATGAATTTTTCCAACAATTAATCCAGTACAAAGGGATTATATAAAAAAAAAAAAAATTTCAAGGATTAAAATTGGATCTTCGGTGACCACAACTATTTTTCAATAGGGAACATTTTTATTAAATCTTAATAATAGGTTTCGCTTTCGTTTACCCGATATAGTCATATATCAAATGGAGGCTTCATCTAACACTTAAAAGGGTGGGTAAGGGAGGTTGATAGACTGTTGCTAAGTAATTTTTTTCTTTACTTTCATGATAAACAACTTTCTTTAGCTATGCAACATGTACAAGGTAAAATAAAAAAAATTTATGATTGGTCCAGCGCATATAACAAAATATGGGTTTCTGCCCCCATACCGGGGATCCCAGACATGGTAGAGAAAATATGAGAACAGGGTCGGATTCAGCGACCTTGAATTACCCTTGAAAAGTTATCCATTCGACATTTGAAATTTACTGTTGCACTGTGTTATTAACTATTCAAGATCACAAAATTTTTTATTTACATACTATATTGATCAATATACATATATATCTAAAAAAAAAGTGCTTCCACTTGAAACAAGATTTTAAAGCTCAGTAGCATTTGAAAAAAAGTAAAAAAATTCTTAATCTATATGAGTATGGTTGTTGGCGGATTTTGCATGGATATAAGCAAAATGGCGGCAGTTTAGAAAAACTATTTTTTCTTGGATTAATATGGTCATAAAATGGCCATTTGTTGTAGGTTTTTTAACCATCTTTTTCGTATTATTAATTTAATTTTTTTTTAATGTACAAGGTTTTTATAAGGTAAAAGCAATAAATATTAAATAAAAGTGCCTTACATTGTGTTTTTCAATTGCTTTTTGAACTTTTTCAGTGTTTGGGAGGTGTTCACCTTGGACCACTTTTTTGAAAATCAAAATGTCGATTTTTATTTTAAACCATTTTATTTCCAATGCGAATATTAAAGTTTTTACTGTATGTAGATCCAGCGAGTGTAAACGCTTCAGTCGTCTTCGTGTTAGACTGCTGTCTGATGGCCAGTGTGTCGGTACGCTGATTCAGTCTGTCAATGTATTTTCTACTGTGTTGATAGATTATATCCTTAACCATTTAAACTCTTAAGTTACGATAGATAATGGTGTTCCGGACGCAACAGAGCGCGTTAACTATTGTTCGCAATGTTTTGTTTTGGTATGCCTTGTTTACATTACTGGACGGTTAGTCACCGTAGATATAGCTGATCAGAGTTGCTTGCCTTTTGATGTAATAAGCCTAGATCCCCAAAAAGTGTGCTTCGTGTTATAATCACCTGCAGCAATGAATTGCATATTTGTTATGTTGAATTTGGGTGGACAATACACTGCTGCAATCGTAAGATTGTCAGCACCGTCACTCTTATATTGAAAGTTTTGCAGTCTTGTGTATTAAAATTGTTTGTTGAGGTGAAATGGGTCTCTGATATAAGCATGACATCTGTATAATTTTTATTCTGATAATTCTATTAATGCAAAGTATTGTGTGGATTATGAATGGAAGAAAAGAAGAAAGATTGATAAAAAATGATACTCCAACCGGGAATCGAACCCGGGACCCCAAAGACAAGAGTCTAGCTCGCTGCAATTAGAGCCCTGAGGCCTGGAATCACCCTGTATATCAGCATGTTTACGAAAATATACTAGATAAACATCCATCACTTTTCATAGATTAAAAAGCATCAAAGGATACTTCGAAATTATGTACGCAAAATTCAGTAAGTACTAAAATCTTTTTTAGTAATGCGGACAGTGGAAAAGTTTAATAGCAAATCAGATCATTCAGCAGAAACAAGAAACCACTATATTTTGCAAAGCACATATGTACAAAATTATTTATTTGTAAACATGAAAATGGTACAGTGGTCTGAACATGTTTATTAGATTTTCAAGTATAAACATTAAACATAGACGTCGATGTGTTAAAAATATTTTCATTTATAAACTCAAACAAAATAAATGCGCGATTTGCTCCGGTGAAGGTTTTAAATATTTTGTATTATTATTTTAGTAATGTTATGATTGATTAAAGAATAAATAAATACAAAACAACAAAAACATAAAATAAAATAATCAAAATGACTCTCGGTGATATACATAATAATGGAAATGTGTCATCCATAACAAAAAATAGAGACATGACACTAACAACAACAATAACACAACAGCACCAGCCGCAGCATTCAAACAACAATGAACGCGCAATGATGATGGATAAGCAGGGAGCAAATGATAAAATCAGCACAAATAAATGTACAAAACAGGTGAGTAGTTTATATTTACACTTACTAAAACTAACAAAAAAATACAAAAACAAAGAAATTAAGCTCAAAACCATCTACCGAGACCAAAGTGTACGTGCGATCGTGTGGGGTGGAGTCATTGGAACAAGACAAATTAAATTTCAGTAAATAAACGTACAGCTCAAGCTAAGCTTAAAAAATAAAACAACGACGAATTTTTGTATTTTATATACAAATAAAAAAATCTAGGGTATTAAATATGTAATTAAAACAAAATAGTTCTCATTTTCGCATCCATTCCTGTTATGGTGCCCACACACCATCCAACAACAATCATTGATCAACATTGTTGATGTTAGCCTAGGCACGTCATCAACTTAGTGACATAAATAATTTTTAGTTAATTTCCAAAGAGTATGCACAAAAATGAGCGATTTTTAACAAATTTTATGTTTGATGTTAATTTTCACGACACTGAAAGGTTATAAACCATAATGGCTTAAATCGAGTTAGGACAAAATTGAGTTTTTAGTGTTAATCGTGTTCTGCGTGTATAAATCTATTTGCTATACATTTTTCATCTTTGTATCTTTTTAGAACATCAATTATCTATCAAGAAAATAAATAAGAAACCGACTCCTGATTTGCAGTGAGGATTTGAAACTTTAAACTGCTTTCTTGAAAAAATTTGAAAACAGACTTTTTTTTCGTTTTCTCTAGCAGAGAATCGAACCCGTAGTAGCACCTGTTTCACTAAGCCACCAAGGTTAGGTTAGGTTTAAAAGGCGTGTGCGAATGTATACATATATATATATATATATACATGTATGTATATATATGTATAAACCCGCTCTTCCACTCGGAGACTTAATTGTCCATTGTGATTGCCCTCATTTCATTGCCCGGATGAGGCACGTCTCTAACCACGGTTTCCATCAGCAGTCCGGGTAATGTCTTTATTGAATCATTTGGTTCTCCGGATGAAGGTAAGAAGATCCGATGGTTCCACTTTCGTTATCTCGGTTAGACTATTGAAAAAGCGCGACCCCAAACATTGGAGTCTGCTCATCTGCAGCCTTGGACATTGACATAGAAAGTGAAGAATCGATTCTGTCTCTTCTTCATCATGACAACTTCTGCACAGTCCGCTCGTTGGAATGCGCCACCGTTGAAGCATTGGTGCAATAGCACAATGTCCAGTTATGACTCCTGTGAGCAGACGTACTGCAGATTTGTTGTGCCCTAAGAGGACAAATGTCCTCTTTCTATCTAACCTTGGCCACAAGGCCCGTGAAACTATACAGTCATCTAGGTTAGTCCAAGCGTCATTTGACACCGCTATGGTGTACTCGACTATTTTCCTAAATACTTCACACATCGGAGATTGTATAGAGGTATCCGCTTCGTTAATGTCCATTTCAGAGCCCCTTCTGGCCATTTCATCTGCTATTTCGTTCCCTTCAATATTGCTATGTCCAGGAACCCAGCAAAGAGTGACCTTGTGGTGCTCAATGGCCATCAGTGAAGCACGACATTTCTCTACAATCTCCGATTTAACTATTTTGGATTCTATTGCCTTCATTGCAGCCTGACTGTCAGTAAAGATAGTGATATTCGAAATCGGAATCGTACTGTCTTGTAGAAGTCGAGCTGCTTTTTGTTTTCCTCGTGAACAAGACTAGCTCAGTCTTAGCAGGGTTAACTGCTAAACCGTTCCGTCTAGCCCAGTCGGAAATTTCGCCAAGTGCTGATTCCATAAGCTCACTAATCGTCGACAAGAATTTGCCAGGGATCAATATTGCTATGTCGTCAGCGTAGGCTACCACTCTCGTTCTCTTTTCCTTGAAAGTTCGTAAAATCTCATTAACTACTAGGAGCCATAGGAGGGGTGACAACACCCCTCCTTGCGGAGTTCCCCTTGTAGTCCTCTTACACACGGAGCCAGTACCCACAGCAGCGTTAATGACTCTGCCTCTCAGCATTGTTCCAATCCATGCCACTATGAAATCCTTAACTCCATGATCCGTCAACGCCTTACAGATGGCTTCCGTGTTTACATTATTGAAGGCTCCTTCAATGTCAAGGAAACCTACTAAAGTGTACTCCTTAAAATCTAATGACTTCTCAATGAATACCAACAACTTCATGAAGAGCGCTATCCACTGATCTAGCTTTGCGGTATGCGTGCTGCGCGATGTCCATTGTGTGTATGCTGATAGTCCCTCTTATAAATATGTTAATTAGCCTCTCAAGTGTTTTTAAAATAAACGATGAGAGACTTATCGGCCTATAATCTTTTGCAGTAGAGTGATTTAGTTTTCCTGCTTTTGGAATGAAAACCACCCTGACCTTTTGAAAAGATTTCCACTAGATGAGGCCCCACGCTCTCAAGAGAATGCTGTAGCATGGCTGGTATAATTCCATCCGATCCCGCTGATTTAAACGGGTTGAATGAATTTATCGCCCAGGCGACTTTTTCCCTATCTACAATATCCAAGACGTCAGTCCTTGATGCCCGGACAAGATTTGCTATCTGATTTTCGATGTCGGTCAAGTCCGTGCAACCAGGAAAGTGTGTCTTCATCAGAACCTCAAGAGACTCCTGGCTCGAGTCTGTCCTTGATCCATCTATTTTCCGAATGCTGCCGAAAGCTGTAGTAGTTCCAGACAGTATTTTTCGAAGTCTTGATGCCTCATTTACAGTCTCCATGGTTCCACAGAACTGCTGCCAAGAGTCCCTTTTTGCAGTCTTAATTTTACTTTTGTATTCATTAAAACTGTCCCTATACTTATTCCAATCTTCTTCTAGTCGGCTTAGCTTGGCCTTGTTAAAGAGTCTCCTTGATTTTACTCTAAGATGTCCTAACTCTGCGTTCCACCAAACCGATTTTGGTTTGGATCGTGGCCTAGTTTGTGGACAACAAAGTTCAAAAAATATATTCAATATCCCTGTCAGACGTTCTACTGCTTTTTCAATGTTAGCATTCCCTTGGCCAACTTTGACTTTCGTCGATGCAAGCTTTTGGGAAGCCGTTATTGAAAATTCAGACCAGTTCGCCCTTTTGGGATTCCTAAATGGCCGTGAGACTTCTACTTCAGAGTTTATGGTGAAAAGTATCCGACTGTGGTCCGAGAAGGAACAAATGTCTGATACCCTCCAATTATCAACCCTAATAGTATTGGAATCTGTGGCCAATGTTATATCAATGACTTCTTCCCTAACCCTGTTACGAAACGTTGTTTGATTACCCTTGTTGCATATCGTTAGGTTAGTAGAAAGAATATAATCAAAAATGGACTCACCTCTACTGTTGGTATCAGAGCTGCCCCAAGGTTCATTGTGACCATTTGCGTCACAGCCAGCCACCAAGTCCAATATGCGACCAGTTGCCGGATTGATTGTGGGGGCGGGCCTTCCTCATTGTATGGAAAGTATGCGGACGTTAGCAACAAGCTACGCTTGTGCCTGTATTCGCATACCACCGTTGTGAGGTCTCCTGTGCTGTAGGGAGTTAGAAGAAAAAGATTAATGCTTTTCTTGGCAACTATACAGGTTCATCCATCAAAGTGGATTACTTATTATTTTTCTTTCACTATTTATTATAGCAATTATATTTAGGAGTTGAACCCGAAGCAGCAGAGTGCCAGACTCTTGTCTCTGGAGACCCGAGTTCGATTCTCGGCTTGGGTATGTTTCTTATCTATCTTTCTTTCTTTCATAACTTGGGGCTTTGGCACAATCGATCTTATAGGTCGCAGTGCCTGACTTTCGAGTAGTCCTTCCTTCAAATAATAATATGCGGTTATGACTTGTGAGCACAGAATATCGAATATACAGAGAGTTAACGGTTGAGCAAGAAAAATCAAAACGACTTTGATTTAACTACGTTTATATTAACTCGCTTTCAATAGTATCTGTCCGTTCGGGTAGAATTTTACATTCGATTTTAAACTAACCTCCCGATGAGCTAGAGACTTGAAACTTTTTACATAGTTCAGGACAGTATGACAATGCAATATAAAATATCTAGAATATATATAAACATAATACACGGTAGAATCCCGATAATTCGTAATCGCAAGGGACCAGCAATATTTTACGAATTACAGAGGTTTTCGATTTAACGAGATTTTGTTTTAACCCTTTCATCTCGGAGTTTTTTCTCAAAATCTGGTTGAATTTCTTCAACATTTTATGCAAATATTAAAATAAATTAAAAAAAAAAAATATGTCAAGACTCTTAATCTTTACAATTAACCTTATAGTAGACATTATTCCCCATTGGACATTATTCCAATGGGGAATAATGTCTACTATAACCTTTGTAACCAGGAATTATAGCAAAGGCAACTTACGGCGATGAAGCTGCATGTATACAATTCACTCATTGACAGCCACCATCAGTATTTTGAAGAAAACTCAAATAAAATGGAAACCATATCTCCCATTTTACTTGAGTTTTCGAACATTATTGGGATATACAATCCCAGGGTTAACGAGGTTGAAATAAGAAAAATATGAATTGACATTTTTTTTGAATTTCTTTAATAGAAAGAAAAAAGCAAAAACAATTATTCATTTAACTGAAATATGTATGCACGTATGTACACATAATGGACCCCATTAAAAACTATATTCTAAAAAGCCTGTAATTTTTATTTGTTTAAGGCTCTTCTCGCGTATCTTGTCAACCACGAAAAACACAAAAAATTCCATTAAAAAAAGTGAACGGAGCTATCTACTATGATTGATTTTTTTCGAATCATAGTGCCATACATAGTAACATTGCTTTGCATTACGAATTATAAGAGGTTGTCAACAACCAGTTTCAATTTATAAGAGGTTAAACAGACCTTGTATTGAAAAAAAAAATACGAATTAGCGAGAGGACCAAAATGTAGGGAATTTTTATTAAATGTAGGGAATTATTATTTACGAATTAAAGCGATTTTATCAAGGGACCAACAATTTGTTACGAATTATTGAGATTTTCGAATTACCGGGGTACGAATTATCGTGATTCTACTGCAATATAAAATATTACCGTTTATTTATTTTCCTTTTAAAATACATAATTATAGTACAGCATAGTTTTAGGCTGATATGAAAGTTTGACAGTCACTGCATCACTCTGTTTAAATATTTATTTATTTCATTGAGTCAATGGAAATTATAATAATTCCTTACAGGCTAAAACAATTGTAACTTTGAATTAATTCAAAATAAAAATAGATTTAAGACAAGCTTAAGGATAGAATTCATTGAGTAGGTTTTTAAATGAAACTTTAGTAACTGAGAAATCTAAAAGCAAGGAATTAGAAAATAAAATTAAACTCAGTTAAGGCTCCAGAGATAGGAGCAAATAAGGCATAATGTGATCGTCGCAACCCAATTGATCAGTTCTAGAAGACCCGGGCAATCAACAAAATCAACAATGATGTCATAAACAAACATAAGAGACTAGATATTTCTTCTGTTGAATAACTGGACTTTAAATTGATGAGCATGCAACGAGCATTGTAAGAGGGAACGGATTCGGCAAAATAAAGACAACGCAATGCAAATCGAAAAAAGACTTTTTGAATCCGTTCAAGTCTATTAATATGACATAGATAATGAGGCCTCCATATAAATGCTGCATATTCTAACCGAGATCTTACTAAGGAAGTAAATAGCATTTTGAGCGTGAAAGGATCAGAAAATTCTGAACTATAAACCGGATAAAAACTAACATAGAATACGCTTTAGGAATGATATAATTTAAATGCAGAACAAAAGCAAACTTCACATCGAAAACAACCCAAAGATCTATTATTTCACTCACTGATTTTAAGGTAGAATTAGCAATGTGATAAGATTTAGGGATAATATTATGAACTTTGGCAAATGTCATATAGGAACATTTGTTGATATTTAACGATAACCGAAATTTACAGGACCAAATAAGAAACAAAGCAGCATGAAATATCGTTAATAAATAAGAGAAACAGTAAAGGACCTGAAATGCTACCTTGCGGAACACCCAAGGTAGCAATAAAAGGAGCTGATTCAACATTAAACAACCACAACGGATTGTCTATCGATTAAATAGGACCTTATCCACTCCAAAAAAACAGAAAGTATACCCAAATTGGCTAATTTAAAGATCATAATATTATGAGACACGTTATCGAAGGCTTTTGAGAAATCAGTGTAAATTGTATCAAGTTGATATCCATTTTGAAATGTAGAGATACAGTCTTCGATGAAGACAGCTAGATTGGAAGTAGTAGAGCGACCCGGAACAAGCCCATGCTGATTACAACAAATTACTTTCTTGACGGCAAAGTAAAGCTTGTCTTTTACGATGCTTTCAAAAAGTTTTGACAGAGTGGGTAGCTTCGAAATGGGTCTGTAATTCGAGACATTACTCTTGTTTCCACTTTTAAGGATTGGAGTGATGGTTGCAAATTTCCAATCATCAATAAAGACACCAGAGGATAGTGATTTATTGAAAATAAGTTTTAAAGGTACAGCAATAGACGAACATCAGTTTTTTATGATTGACCCAGAGAGACCATCCAAGTCAGCCTGTATTGATAATTTAAAATTGGTAATACCCTTAATAATATCATCTTCTAATAATGTCAATGTCAACCAAAATCAACCGAATTAACAAAGTTCTAAAAGAAACTGTCATCAATATCATTATCAAATTTTGATTTAAAGAATTCAGTAAAGAAATTAGCAGCACCAACAGGGGAGCAAGTAGACTTGCTATTGAGGAAAACTGTAGAATAAATGGATGAGGAAGATTTTCTAGACTTGATCTAACTCCAAAAAGCGTTAGGAATCGACTTAATATTACGTTCAAATTGATTAATATAATTGCGGTTAAGGTTGTTAAATGTTAAATTTCAAACTGAAATATTCATATTTTAAAAAATGGTATAATTAATAATTCATTGTTGGTTTTGTAATTCCTATAGGACTTATTTCTTAATTATTTGATCTTTTTTAATTCCTTGGTGTACCAAAGCAACTTGTGCAGTTTTCTAGGGCACATCAGAATTTTCTTGTTACAAATATCAAGCTCATTAATTTTAAAAACATAACAAGAACAAGGATCTAAATTATTAAGCAGGTCATACCAATCGATATTAGAAATTAAGATATTTAGATTATTGAAATCGCATAGACGGTAGTTGAAAATGACTTTATGATTAACAGGAAAAAGATTTGAAAGTTCATAGAATTCAAGTTCAAGAACATATGGAATATGATGTAAGCTAATCGCCCTTATTGCAGATCATGATGGAGATAGCAACTATAGAGAAATCTCTATAGTTGGCATTGCAGGTTCCTTACGTGTTTTTTATGTTCGAAAATAGAAAATCTGGTATCACAAGTCCCAATCGAGATGAGATTTGAGAGATGACTATAGAGAAATTTTCCTATAGTGTTTTGCTTGTCGGAATTAAAGAAATTAACTCTTTCCATCAATGGGTTTTAATGGCTAAAAGAATTAAAAATGTGAGTATTACATTAAATTAAATAAAAAAAATATTGCGTTTTTAATAATAAATAATTGAAACTGAAAGCGGGCCTACTCAGCCTTAAATTTTATATAACACTAATTTAAATATTAATAAAATTTCACTAGTTGGCTTTAAAATGAATCATCCATTTTCATAGGATTACTGAAGTCCCTCAAAAATTTTCGTCCCACTTTAAGTGAAAGCACTTCAGCATGATGCTCCTTTTCAATTGATAAAATTGCCGAACCAACAGATTCCATTTTATTTATTTTTATATATTTTGAATTAAACTCTTTTATTTTATTTCATTTATTTCTATTTGCAAATATATTTTTTTGTCATTTACTGACATCAGCTGTTATATATTAACTTCGAAATTTGTTCGAAATGGTTTTTGTCCTGGATCATCTCTATCAGAACTAGCAATAGGAATAGAGACGACAATAGAAATGGAGAATCAATCTCTATCGTGATCTGCAATAGGGGTGAATATTAGAGAAAGGAATGGCACATTTCATTAAATTATAATTAACGTTATTACTAATAAAAATTAAATCAAGATACCTATTTAATTGATTTGGAAAATAATAAATTTGCGCTAGATCTATGCTAGATAGAAGGTATGGCAACTCTGTTCATCGTCAACACAGTTTTAATTATAGCTCCAAAAGAAAAATTAAAAGTGTAAAGTGAGAAATAAAAGTAGTGATTCCATCCGCTCTGGATGAAATTTTTCTATGTTGTGCTTAACATAAAATTTTTGGTTAACATTTTTTCTGTTAAGTTAACCGATTTACACCAGTTCACCTGTTGATGTGATCTCAAATGAGATATACATAAATAAATTTTTTAAAACCAAATTGAATAACTCAAATAGAAAAATTACAGGTCCAGACGGACGCGGACTAAAAGTAATTGGCATGTTTGATGCGAAACTTAAGTTTAAGAACAACGATATAACAAACAAAATATAAGTGATTGAAGGTTTGAAGAAACCCTTGTTGAGCTTACATTCAAGCGGAGAGTTACATCTAATTATTAAAAGCGAACTCTGCAATACTTCGGTGAAAATAAATAAAGAAAAGGTGTCCAGTGTCGACATTTACAATGAATTCCCGACGTTATTCGACGGCCTCGGGTGTCTAAAGAACTTTGAATGTGACATAAGACTCAAAAATGATGCGACACCGTTCCAGATATTTACTGCTCGCCGAGTGCCGGTGGCATTGAAAGATACACTAAAAATGAAACTCGATGAAATGGTCAAACAGAATGTAATAAAACAGGTGAACGAACCCACCTTTTGACAGATTAAGCTTTCAGGAAATTCGCAACATTTGACCACATTTTTAACTCCATTCGGGAGGTATCGTTTTTTAAGGCTACTGTTTGGTATATCTTCCGCTTCAGAAATATATCAAAAACGCATGCAGAACATTTTACAAGGAATACCGGGAGCAGTTTGCCAAATAGATGATATTCTTTGATTCGCTCCAAATGTACAGCAACATGATGATGCTTTGCGCCGGGTGCTAAGTAGGCTGAAAGAGACTGGAGTTACACTCAACAAAGATAAGTCTGAGATCGGAACTACATCTTTAAAGTTTTTAGGTCATCGTATTGATTCGCACGGAATTGAACCAAGTGATTCAAAAATAAAGGCCATCGAAAATTACCCAATACCGCGAAACACCACTGAACTGAAAAGATTTCCCGGTATGGTGAATTTTTCAGGTAAATTCATGCCATTTCTTTCAGATTCAAGCAAACCCCTCAACGAACTTCTACGCGCTCAAGTAATCTTTCACTGGGGTAGTCCTCAAGAAACATCGTTTAAAAAACTGAAAGAGATGTTGATAATGGAGCCTGTACTTAAATTGTATGATCCAAAACATAAAACAATCCTTTTATGTGATGCGGGGAATTTTACTCTGTGCGGGGAATCAGGGAATGAACTGTTTTTTGCGGGGAATTTGAAGTCGTTCAGCTTTTAGTAATTAAAGTCTGTAGAATATTTTTTGTCAAATTTTATGTAATGTAAAACGTTTAACTTATGAAACATTTCATATTTTGGGTCTTAAATTCTTCATCTTTTCTTAAGCAGGCCCTGCAATTTATTGGTTTGGAGAAATCGATTTTTAAAAAAGTGTGCTATTTGAAAGTCTTATATTTCGAAAGTATTTTGTAAAAATTTCAGAGAACGCAGAATGCTTTCGTAGATATAGACGATTATAGCGCCGAGAGCCAGTCAGGCCAAAACAGTCACGCGGCGCTTCGACTTCTTTTTCGGCCGTTTAGAAAGGCTTAGCTATGCCCTCGTCCAGCACCTCTTGATTAATAACTCTTAATCATTGCTGACTAATCTGTAAACTCACAAATTACGGTCAGCCATCATAAAGAAGATGAAGTATATTTTATATGTTAAAAACTGATAGTCAAAACTTTAAACTCGTTTTTCTCAAAACAACGTTTTTGCCATTTTTTATTTGAGTCAAAAGAAATCCCATGTCTTCTCCTTTGAAAATGTTGATGTCCAAAAGTGGGCTGAAGCTTATATGTTAAGAATTTCGGAGTCAGAAAGTTTCCAGAGCTTCTCACCGAAATAGATTTCAGCGTCGAAACGGATCTCAAGCCTTTAATTGCAATATTCACTACAAAAAACCTAGATGTTGCTAACACACCTTTTCAATGCTGTATTAAACAGAAACATTATCCCACGGCAATGGAAATGGATACCGAAACCTGATAAAAGTGTAAGTGATGCAAAATCTCACCGGCCAATCAGTTTGCTGCCAGTCGCTTCAAAAATTTTAGAAAGCCTCTTCCTAAAAAGATTAAGCCCAATAATCGAAAATCGACGCCTCTATCCAGAACACCAATTCGGGTTCAGAGAAGGTCACGCAACGATAGAACAAATTCACAGAATAGTAGAACGCATATATACGCTCTAGAAAATAAGAAATATTGTACAGCAGCGTTTCGCGACATCTTTCAAGCTTTTGATAGAGTATGGCACGAAGGGCTTCTATACAAAATTAAGAAATTGCTCCCAATAAACTTCTATCTGTTTATTAAGGCGTACCTAAGTGATCGAAATTTCTTCGTTAAACACTGCGAAGAGGTCAGCGACCTATACAATATTGAAGCTGGTGTACCACAGGGAAGTATAATGGGCCCAGTTCTCTACCTCCTATTTACATTAGACTTTCCTCTAACTGAAAGAGTCCTGATTGGAACTTTCGCCGATGACAGTGCTGCTTTGGCAGTTAGTGAAAGTCCCATAGGAGTTTCCAATCAACTTCAGAGAAGTATTAATAATATTTCAGAATGGCTAAAATGTTGGCGAATAACTGCTAATGAAGCGAAATCAACTCAAGTTACCTTAACAAGAAGAGATACATGCCCTCCAATTATAATGAATGGGAAACAAATTCCACAATCGGTTGATGCCAAGTACTTAGGTATTACTCTCGACCGACTCCTCACTTGGAGAAAACATATATTTATCAAACGCAAAGCGTTAGGTTTCCAGATGCACAAACTCTACTGGCTAATATCCCGAAACTCTCAACTTACACTACACAACAAACTCCTAATTTATAAAGCCATTTTAAAACCTGTGCGGACGTACGGTGTTCAACTGTGCGGCACAGCAGCAAATAGTAATATTAAGATCCTGCAAAGATTCTAAAACAAAGCTTTACGAATGGTTACAAATGCACCATGGTATGTCACAAACCAACAACTGTACCGAGACTTAAAAATCCCAAAAGTTAAAGAAGAAATCAAACTTCAAATCATTCCAGGCGAGATATAGAATGTTGTCGACGACCATCTTGTAAATAGCATCAGAGCAAGAAGATTACGACGAACGGCTATTAAAACTCCACCCCTCTTAAGCAGCCAGTTCTATTGGCATCTCTATCTTTGCGAAAGACTTGATAAAGATTGACATCAAAGAATTCAGAGTCAGCAAAATCAGCGTTCAATCACGTTTCCACAAAAACAATTACGTCAAAGTCAAGTTGAAAGCTCAAGTTCCATATATGATGTGATTTAGTTCTTATATCGGAGCAATTTTGAAAATATACTTTCAGCGATTTACTTAATTTATAGTTTGACAGCCACTGTAATTACATAGTCGATGTATAAATATGAAGTGTTGCCTCAGCTAACAGATGGAATCGCTGTCATGTATGGTTTGTGTCGAGGACACAAAGCATTGCATTCATCGTTGGTAAAATCATTGTTTTAGTGGGAGTAAAATATATATGTGTGTATATATACACACAAGACTAAAAAGAACTATCACTAAGATCACTGATGGAGAATTATGGCAGATTCCGAAACGGCTGTCACACTGTTGTTGTGATGACTACATACATACTAATCTAGTCCTGTTATATACATTAAGTAACCCTCTCAGGATTTTCGTACACATATGTGTACATGAATTTGAAAATTTTTCCTGACTTTGATTTAAATGCCAACCAAAAAATTTTTTATTTGACGTTTCTGTTAATTTTTCCTCTGTCGTGGAATTTATTTTTTTACAATCAAAGCATAGCACTCGAAAATATTGTGACTTTTATGGAACAACCTCACTTTTTTTTTTTTTGTGTCGTGAATTTCAAAAAATTATTAAAAATACTAAAAAAGAAATTCCTTATGTAGATAGAACCTTCCTCTGTCGATAGAGACACGTTTTATGTAAGTCGGAGTATTTTAAAGTGCCTTGAACGTTTTTTCGTACACATATGTGTACATCGCGTACGGCTAAACCTGGACAGGTAAAAATTCATGAACAGTTTTTTTTTTTTTTTGGCGGGAAGTACACATTCTCCTGGGAGGGTTGAAATACAAAAATTCCTTTTTTAGAAAAATTAAATAAAGCCCCATAAACGAAACTATTAGTGTTTGTGTTTTCTATGGAAATATTTGGGGCCTTATTTAATTTTTTTTGGCTTTATGTTCCAGGGCTTTTTTTCGCAGAGCCAAACAACAAATTACAACTTTTGAAAACGAGCAAAGACAAGACAAATGCGCCTAGGGTCACGCGTGGTGGCTGAGTCCGAATCCGTGGTCCGTTTTGCGCTGCAAGGTCATAATATTTTTTTTTTAAATGTGCTGGAGATTTGCCCTGGATCTCAATGTTCCAAAAAATCTAAAGTTCAACATCCTACGCCATTTTCATTCACAACGGATAATTTTTTGTACACAAAAATAACAATATAGTATAGTTGCCTGTTGGTTTTTACCACTTTTACTATTTGCAGGCCAAATGAAAATTACTGGTTTCACTATACAGGGTGACAATTGTAAAGTGACGCAAGTTTAATACTCTGCAGCAAGCTTTGCCATTTACCGTTACTTTAATTTAAAAAGCAAATTCATTCATTTTAATTTCATTTGAATTTTTGTTATTACATTTTGAAATTTCCATAAAAATGGACAGGGAAAATATTCGTCGTGAAATTATGAAATTTCATTTGGCAAATTATAGTAGCCGTCAAATTGCAAAGGCTTTAAATTTGTCAAGTCGTACGGTAGACCGAGCTATTATTCGATATAATGAAACTGGGGGTTTTGGAGATAACGACCGGGGAAAATTTTCAACAGTTGCCACTACAGGTTTAACAGAAAAAATTCGTAAACGAATCAAGCGAAATCCAAGGCGCTCAATGAGAAAAATCGCTAAGGAAGTGGGAGTAAACCGTGAAACAGTGCGAATCATTGCAAAATCAAAGCTTAATCTTAAGCCGTACAAGCTCCGAAAAGCTCAAGATCTGACACAAAAAAAGAAAGATTTGCGACTGCAAAGATGCAAGGCGTTGCTACGCTCCTCCGTGTTAAAAAATGTTGAAAATATCTTGTTTACAGATGAAAAAATTTTCATGGTTGAACAACATTTCAATGCGCAAAATTACCGAATGTGGCTAACATCATCATCGCAACAAAATAGGGCTGTTGGCCGAGTTCAAAAGCCAGCTTCCGTTATGGTATGGGCTGGAGTTTCCGCTAATGCCAGAACCCCTCTAATATTCGTTGAAGAGGGTGTTAAAATTGACCAGGTTGTTTATCGGAGCATTTTAAATGAACATATTCTTCCCTGGGCCCAAGATACATTTGGAAATGAAAACTGGACTTTCCAGCAAGATTCTGCACCTTCCCACATGGCAAAATTAACGCAAACATGGATAAAAGACAATTTTTCTGGATTCATAACATCTCAAGAATGGCCACCATACTCCCCAGACTTGAATCCAATGGACTACTCTATTTGGAGTATTTTAGAGAGTAAGGCTTGTGCATCTCAACACCGCAGTCTGGAGTCGCTGACAAATTCATTAGAGAAAGCCTGGACTGAAACTGATCAGGAAGTCCTGCGGCGAACAGTCCTATGATTTCCGGATCGATTGAAGGCATGTGTGCAGGCTAAAGGAGGTTATATTGAATGAGGTGGGGTTCAAATGAATGCTTATATATTCAGTAATGTTAACACTTAATTGTACTTAATGGAAGTACGTCCTTTTGAAAATAACTGCTGAAATGTGTGCGTCACTTTACGATTGTCACCCTGTATGTTGTAAATGTATTATCTTTTAGTTCAAGACATTACCTTTGAAAATCCTGTAAAAGTTAGAAATAAAAAAATTCACATTTAGCGATTTTATCGAAACGATCGTCTGATCTGTTTGTTCTTTTTTGTTATTCTTCTGGCATTATTGTTCGTTAAAGTCTTTTTATTTCAATTGTCCAAAATATGAACTGCCAAATTTGAAAAAAAATTTTCCAAATTAAAATGTTAAAATAGAAACAACTCTATTAGTGATGCACGATTGCTTTTTTGCTGTGTTTCAATTACTTGTTTCAGACGATATGAAATTGTAGACCTTGCATGTTTTAAGAGTCAGCCTTTGTTGCTGATAAAATTTAAATAATCCCATACAAAGGAAATACTTGGAACCCCTTACCGATGGGATCTCAGATATTTAGATCATTGGTCATGAGGCAAAAAAAATATTTAAAGGTACAAATAGAATTAATCCCTCCTTAGGAAATCTCTGGATCCGTTAGTGCCTACATATAAACTTCTTAGTAGTGATCCTGCTACATATAATTGCAAAGATTATTTTAAATTGCGTTATAAGAACTTTTTGTATATTCAATGCTTTTTTTATTTTCAGAACGATGCAACAATATCTTTTTTACGGGCCGCACGTAGCGGTGACTTAAGTAAAGTGAGGGAGTTCCTTGAATCTGCCCAAATAACAGATATCAATACATGCAATGCGGTAAATATTTTATATTATTTTACTTTGTGTTAAGGTACCATTTGTACATATTTATATTTCTTATATTCATAGAATGGCTTAAATGCATTACATTTAGCGGCAAAAGATGGTTATATTGATATTGTAAGCGAATTGCTACGACGTGGCATCAAGGTAGATAATGCAACAAAAAAAGGCAACACGGCGCTCCATATTGCTTCTTTGGCCGGGCAAAGAGATGTCATTAAATTGTTAATACAATATAATGCTAATGTAAATGTGCAGTCGCTGAATGGCTTTACACCACTGTATATGGCAGCGCAGGAAAATCACGATGCGTGCGTGCGTTTTCTACTTGCGAAGGGTGCAAATCCTTCTCTTGCGACAGAGGTAAGTTCAAGATCTAATATAAAAAAAATGTTCGTCATCTCTGTTTCTTTTTTCTCATTGACAGGATGGTTTTACTCCTCTAGCCGTCGCCATGCAGCAAGGCCATGATAAAGTGGTTGCTGTTCTGCTTGAATGTGATGTGCGTGGTAAGGTGCGTCTACCAGCATTGCATATCGCTGCCAAAAAGAATGATGTCAATGCTGCTACATTGTTGCTGCAAAACGAACAAAATCCAGATATTGTTTCGAAATCAGGATTCACTCCGCTTCATATTGCGGCGCATTATGGAAATGTCGATATTGCTAATTTGTTAATTGATCGCGGTGCAGATGTCAATTTTACTGCTAAGCACAATATAACACCACTTCATGTGGCTTGTAAATGGGGCAAAACAAATATACTGAAATTGCTACTGTCGAAAAACGCGAATATTAATGCGACAACACGTGATGGTCTTACCCCACTACATTGTGCTGCACGCTCCGGACATGTGGAGGTTATTGGAATACTTCTGGCCAATAATGCACCCATATTGTCGAAAACAAAGAACGGCTTGGCACCGTTGCATATGACTGCACAAGGTGAACACGATGAGGCTGCAAGTATTTTACTTGAGCATAATGCTCCGGTTGACGAGGTCACTGTCGACTATCTGACCGCCTTACATGTTGCCGCACACTGTGGACATGTACGTGTGGCAAAACTGTTGCTGAACTACGGCGCAGATCCCAATGCACGCGCACTGAATGGTTTTACTCCATTACATATCGCTTGCAAAAAAAATCGTATTAATGTTGTGGAATTGCTATTGAAACATGGTGCTAGTATTAGCGCAACGACAGAATCTGGTTTAACGCCATTGCATGTGGCCAGTTTCATGGGGTGCATGAATATTGTAATCTATCTACTGCAACATGATGCCAATCCTGACGCACCGACAGTACGTGGTGAGACGCCATTACATTTGGCTGCTCGTGCCAATCAAACGGATATTATTCGTATACTCTTACGTAATGGAGCACAGGTAGATGCTCGTGCACGTGAGGGCCAGACGCCATTACATGTGGCAGCACGTCTAGGAAACATCGATATAATCATGCTTATGCTGCAACATGGCACCAATGTAGACGCAACAACAAAGGATGTCTATACGCCATTGCATATTGCCGCTAAAGAAGGACAAGATGAAGTTGCACAGTTGTTAATTGAGAATAATGCACAACTTGATGCTGTTACAAAAAAAGGATTCACACCGCTGCACTTAGCTGCCAAATATGGCAAAGATAAGGTGGTAGCAATGCTTTTGCAAAAAGGTGCCAAAATTGATTGCCAAGGTAAAAATGATGTCACACCACTGCATGTTGCAGCACATTACGATCACCAGAAAGTTGTATTTTTATTGCTAGAAAAGGGGGCATCTCCGCAAATATGTGCTAAAAATGGGCACAGTGCGCTGCACATTGCAGCCAAAAAGAATCAAATGGAAATTGCCCAAAATTTGCTACAATATGGAGCTGATCCAGATGTTCGCAGTAAATCTGGATTTTCACCATTACATTTGGCTGCTCAAGATGGTCATATCGATATGGTAAATTTACTTTTGGAGCATGGTGTTGATGCAAATTTTGCAGCCAAAAATGGTTTAACACCATTACATTTGTGCGCCCAAGAAGATAAAACGGAAGTGGCGCGAGTATTACTTGATCATAATGCAAACATATCGGATCGCACGAAAGCCGGATATACACCATTACATGTTGCCGCACATTACGGGCAAATAAATATGGTGAAATTCCTTCTGGAAAATGACGCGAACATTGAAATGAGCACTAATGTCGGATATACGCCATTACATCAAGCAGCACAACAGGGTCATACTATGGTTATTAATTTGCTTTTGAGACACAAGGCCAATCCCAACGCAGTGACAAATGTAAGTAATACATGGCTAATTTTATGATTAATTATATTATTATTAAAAAATTAATTTTGTTGACAATTATAAAAAATTTTGTCACAATGTATTTTTGTTTTAAACAATTACTAAAGGAAGTAGAAAAGTGACACAGAATTATTTTATAATATTATTATTTCTTTTTATTTTCATGCCCGTATTTGTTGTTTTAGATCCTTTTAATAAACTTAAGTTGTGTAGAAGGCCTTGATATTGGATCCGATTTTTTATAGCTTGTAAATAAACATGTAATAAAGAAAAAGTTGGCTGTCTTATAAGGACGTCGAAAAAGTATATCGTCATCAATATTTAAAAAAACCCTAAACGATAAAATTGTTTTTTTTTTACAGGAGAAGCAGAACGTGTTCTAAAGTTAAATGCAATTTAGGTATTAAAGCACCCAAATATTCAATTCTGATATAAAATTTAAATATTTTTTATTCCTAACAAAATTATACGATTTATTTTGAGTATACGGTAAAAAACAAACGTGGTTTAGGGTCTTTCTTGACCCTTACATTTTTTTTTACAGTAAATGTTGTAACATTGAACTGAAATTTTGTACACATATTTTTTGGTTTGAAATACTAATTTTCACCATCAATAGGGGTCGCCCACGCTTAGGTTAACTTCAACCAGAATGCCGACAAATCGGTTATTCTGTATGCGGTTGCATACACCAACATTAACCGTTGGAAAATTGCTTCACTAACAGTTATGTCGAAATGTCAAAGAGCAAGCATGGTATTTTGTTTTTACATATGTATGTATTTTTTTGAGTTTTTACTATTATATTAAAAAAATGGGTCGAATTCTACGTGAAAGTCTGGAAAAAGTTGAGTATGAAATAGATATTGATGATAGTGACTTTGACGAGATAAAGAGGATAGGTTAGGCTAGGTTTTGAAAGATATTTGATCTGGTGTATCATTTGTACTCGGAGACCAGAAGTTTATTGTTAGTTTCTTCGTTTTGTATTTTTTGGAACACAACCACGTACCTAAATTCATATGGAACCCAACTGAAACCAATTGACACTCTTTACAAATCTCAGTAATTCGCGTATCCTTACCACAAGATGTGTCTGCCAAGTTGTCGAAGACCCTTGCCTCAGGGCAAGGCGGTGAATCCATAGAGTAGATATTGAATTGATACAACTTCCTCTACATCGCACAGTGGTCGAAATCACTGATCTAGCGGCATTTAATTCGAAATTTAAAACTTTTACATCGAGAAATGTTTTGCATTATAGGGAGTACCGATATTCCAGTGAGCAAATTGCCGTTTTTACTTTTGTTTAGCTTTCAATATTCGCACAGCTGTTAGCTGTGAAATGTGACATACGTTGCAGCAAAAGCATTGAAAGAATTTGGCGCTTAATTACTCAGTGTGCATTTTTTGTCAATATTAAAACAGTTGATTAATAAATTTTATAAGTTAAAGTTTTTATTGAAAGTGGAAGGTATGTATTTACTAAAACATAAATGTTTGTGGCCTGTGTTTATCTAGTTTAATAGAAATAAATTGTTGTAGTTAACATTTGTGGTAGCATATTTGAAGTGCTATATACTATAGTTTCGTGGAGTGCAACTTTTGGTATCAGATCGCATTCGGTCCAATTCTTCTTTTGTTTATTAACTTGGCTTATTGTTGTTGTGAAACGACCAAAATGATCTGCCCGATCTTTCCCGTTTATTGGTTATTGTATTTTTTTGGGCACAATGAATGTTTCCAAACGCACACTTTTTTTAATTTGGCACAATGAAAACAACCCTACTGTGTAATTTTCGGCTGTGAAAGCTCACGTATTTGATAATATAATAGAAGACGAAGCCAAATGTGATGAGGAGCAGTGCCGAGAAACAAAAAAAAAAAGTTAAGAAGAATCATAAGCAAAGTTGAGCAAAAATGGAAGAACAGCAGCAGAACGTTATCGAGTTTTTAAAAACGTAATAAAGATTGGTTGGACAGTGAAATTATATTAGTTGAGCCAACAAGTAGTAATAATGTTGGTCGAACTGCAAAGGAGTTCGCAGAATGTACCTCTAAAACCCAAGTCAACAAAGTTTTACAGCTTGTAAACAAAACTTCTTGCGATGAACTTGTAGTGGCGACGAGCGTTAGTTTACATAAGGCAGGAAAAAGAAATGCATCAGAAATGGTATCCATGCTACATTCCGATTCTTAAGTTGCAGCAAGGATTGAAACAACTTTTGCTCCTGAAGCCAATAATGCTTTCCCTACAGCCCTGATGAAGCTTTGGCTCTTTATGTGGACGGGGATTATACAAAGCACTCTTGATGCAATATGGTGCAAAAATGAGAAATGTAAACATATATCCAACATATGATACATTGTTATTAGCAAAAATTTTGAAAAATCATAATTTATTGTCGAAATTTCGGTACTTTCAAAACCCTTTTTGAGTCTGAAGATATTACCTGACTTCAAAAATTTGTTTCCACTTTTATTCATCTGGATGTGTAGAAACTTAATTAAGCTGATACTTTTAAATTTGAAACCTATTTTGGCTAATTTTCATGTCCCAAAAGTGTCTCCTTATTTGCTCAATTTTGTTACATACTGTATTTTCCTTCAGCCATTTGTATTCATTTATTTATTTATTTGAAAAAGTTTGTACAAGTTAACGTAAAGCATTCAATATATTTTCCAAAGCCAGAAATGCTGAAAGTACTGCTTCAAGTCTGCTTAAAAACTGCCAGAAATATTACACTAACAAATTGCAGCACAAGCTGCACATTATTGAAGAGCGCAAAGTACTGTAAGCGAGTAGCTACAGTAACTTAGCTGAGTAAATTTGCTATAAATTTGCTGACTAATTATTAAGTTAGTCTTCTTAATTTGATCACCAAAACGTAAAGCTCTCCTAAATTAAACTAAACTAAGTAAAATCAATAAAATAATTTGTAATAAAATTGAAATAAAAACTTAAAGACTTTTAATAAAATTTAACTGGCGCCAGAGCAGGGACGACAGCGATTCCGTGTTAAAAAATCTTTATGAAAAGACTAATCGGAGTTGTTTTAGTCGTCAAGAATAATTCATTTAAAAACAATATCGGCAATAAAGAACTAATAAGAAATATAATCAATAGAAAGTTTTTTAAAAAACGGTTGCAAGAAAGCTAAGTTGCTAGATAGTAAAAATAATTAAAAAATTTAAGATAAATCGCTAATAGTTTAAGATCCAAAAACAATATTAAAATTGCGTTGATTCAAGTTCGAAAAAGAACAGTAGAACTTAAAAAATTCAAGGTTAAACATGGGACAAAGTTAACTACAGTTTTTCGAAATGTAATGTTTTAAAAATCGCATATAAGTGCGTATAACAAACTGCAGCAACTCGCTCAGAAGACAACAAAATGTATACTGTTAGATGGTATCTACCCGCTCCAAAACGAAAAATCCAAGGAAAATAACATTTATGTAGTTAAGAAAATGTAGGTAAAAGCAAATGTTTTGTAAGAAAAATTTTCTATCTATTTAAATAGTAATAAAAAGTTAATAATGATATTTAAAATTAATCTAAATATTGAAATAATTCAATTTAATACTTAATAAGATAAAATTTAAATTTATTGTAACAAAATCATCTACGAATATTATGGCTTTACTAAAACTTAATTTTTAGCAAAAAGAAAAAAAAAGAAAAAACATCTGCAATCGATAAAAATATTATTTAGTAAAAACTATTTAAAAATAAGATGTAATACTAAGTAGTGTAACTTCCTCTAAAATCAAACAGTGGAAGAAGACCATTTCAGGGCTGTATTGACAGCAGTTTTTGAAGTTGCTATTGAACAAACTAGGAGATATTTTGAGGTACAAATCAGAGACTTGACCGATAGACTTGACGCTTTACAATCATGTCCATCGGTTGAAGCATATCAGGCTGTAACCATAGAACCCAATAGAGCATGTGACGAGTCACTTGACTTGGTGAAATCCTTACCGGAATTTGATGGCAATCTCATTCGCTACGTTTTATGGCGGCAGGCTGCATTCGCTGCGTATATATTATATGAAACATACGATGGAAGCTCGAAACACTATGAAGCCGTTGCCATTATTCGAAATAAAGTTATAGGCTCTGCCGATCAAGTTTTATCTTCGTCCAATACAGTATTAATCTTTAAGGCAATAATGGCCAGACTTGATTTTACCTACGCTGATAAAAGGCCAATTTACTTTGTCGAGCAAGAGTTAGGCACTTTGAGGCAAGGATCAATAAGAATTATTCAGTTCTATACAAACAAGACTATCATGCTTCATGATGATAACAAACAACTAACCAGCTTCCTGTGTCAAAAATACAGGCAAGATGCACTAAGAGGTTTCATATCAGGCCTAAGAAAGCCGATGTGTAATATATTGTTCTCTGCACGTATTTGCTGACCCAAATGAGGCTTTACCATTCAATACAAACGTTGCTACGATAAGAACCACTGATAAAGAAGCAATATACTCAAAATCTTATCCTTACCCAATGGCAGCATCAGAGTTCGTCAATAATGAAATTTCTCAGATGTTAAGAGACGGAATTGTTCGACCCTCTCGATCTCCTTACAATAATACCATATGGATGATTCAGGAAGGAGAAAAATGCGTCTAGTCGTAGACTTCAGAAAGCTGAATGAGAAAACAGTAAGTGACAGATATCCAATTCCTGACACTTCCGTAATCTTGTCCAGTTTAGAAAAATCGTCTTTTTTCACTACTATAGATTTAAAATCAGGTTTCCACAACATAAAACTGGCAGAGCGAGATAGGGAAAAAACACCTTTTTCTGTGAACAATGGAAAATTTGAGTTTTGCTGACTTCCTTTTGAATTGGAGAATGCTCCGGCAATTTTCTAACGTGCCATAGATGATGTACTCAGAGATGAAATTGGGAAATGTTGTCACGTTTATATCGACGATGTTATTATCTTTTCTACTTCGAAAAAACAACATCTCTTGACAAAATGTACAATGCAAATATTCGCGTATCGCGTGAAAAGTCAAAATTTTTGCGGAAAGAGGTTGAATTTCTGGAGTTCTTAGTATCTGTGAAAGGTATAAGCACATGTCCAGACAAGTTAAATGACATCATAAATTACGTGACTCCCAAGACACTTCGCATATAATTTAATAGCATAAAGAAAATCTTAGCATCTGAGGATGTTCTGCTACTATATCCGGATTATGGAAAACCGTTTATTTAACAACATTATTTAACATCCCACGCATTAGGTGCAGTTCTCTCCCAGAATGGGAGACCTATAACCATGATATCAAGGACTTTTTCTTCCACTGAAGAACACTATGCCACCAACGAGCGAGAGTTGCTAGCGATAGTGTGGGCATTGCAAAAGCTCAGAAACTATCTTTACACATTTTGTTACACATTTGAATATTTATACCGACCATCAGCCGTTGACATTTGCCATATCGGAAAAAAAGTCAAACGCGAAAATGAAGCGGTGGAGGGCATTTGTTGAAGAGTTTTCCCCCAAGTTTTAGTACAAACCTTGAAAGGATAACTATGTTGCTGATGCGCTAACTTGACAGGATATTAATGCTTTGGAAGACTCGGGTTCAACCACGATCACGGCACACAGTGAGGTATCGCTAACGAAAACCATTCCGACTGTTACGAATCCAGTAAATTGTTTCAGAAACCAACTTATACTTGAAAAAGGCGAAACACCCTCAAAAAGCTCAAAAGTAATATTCCGAACACGCATGAGACATATAATTTTTAACGAATAACATGATATCTTGGAGACAATGAAAACATGTGTTAATCCCAATGTAGTAAATGAAATCTTATGCGATTTGCGAACTCTATCACTCATACAGGATGAAACTCAAACAATGTTTCCATTGGTGAAATTTCGTCATTCATCTAAACAGGTTATAGACATTTTCAATGAAAAGGATCAGAAGGAGACGGTTGCTACTGAACATAATGGAGCTCATCGTTCAGTGCGTGAAAACGTTAAGCAGGTTTTAAACTACAAATTTTTTTCAAATATGTGTGAAATGCTAAAAAATATTGTAATAAACTGCAGGATTTGCCGTGAAGGGAAGTATGAACGTCACCCGAAACATCAAGAAATTGGTAAAACACCTATACCCCAATGTCCTGGTGAGATCTTTCATTTGGATATTTATTCTACTGATGGCCAACATTTCTTAACGTGCGTGGATAAATTCTCACGATCAATAATTGATATAAAAGGTCCTATTTTGCAAGCTTTGAATTTATTTACTGGCACTAAGAGCGTTGTGTGCGATAACGAAAAATCGCTAAATTCTGAAACTATAAAATCTTTGCTCAGAGACCATTTTAAGATAAACATCTATACAATTCCACCTCTTCATGGTACAACAAATGGAGCAGTAGAACGTTTTCACGCTTACGGAAATAGCTAGATCCACCAAAATGCAGCAAGGTATAAATGATGTCGTGGAACTTGTTTTACTTGCAACAACAAAATACAACGCAACTATTCATTCGGTTACTGGTAAACGTCCAATTGATATAATACATTCCATTCCAATCTTAATGCGAGAAGAGATAAGAAGTAAACTAGCTCAAGCACAGAATATCAATTTGGAACGCCACAGTAAAGATAGGCAAAGAAAAACATTCAATCCCGAAGATAAAGTGTTTGTAAGAATAAATAAGCGTTTAGGATATAAATTTTCAAGTCGGTACACAGAAAAATCAATGCAAAAGGATTTAGGATCATCAGTTCTTATTGACAACAGATTGGTTCACAAAGACAATTTAAGATAACAAACATATTTTTTTTTATATTTTTTCTTCAAAATTAAACTAAACTAAGTAAAATCAATAAATAATTTGTAATAAAATTTAAATAAAAACTTAAAGACTTTTAATAAAATTTAACTCACATATAATAAAATTGTATACATAACCTATTATGTAGTGCCACTGACTACTATTTATTGGTTATTTATTTATAAAGCACTGAAATAAATAAAAATTGAATTCTTCACTCATTTCTTAGTTGAAAATAAGCATTAGGCTTTGTTATTAAACATCTGCGAATTTAATGCCGCTAGATTGAGTAATTCGACCACTGTGCATCGCCTCAGTTTTACAGTAATTGTTGAAATGGCAACTAGAGTAGTTGCCGTTTTTGGCGCATTATTCCATTGGCACCGTCCCGTGATCACTCCAGTCATTATAAGGATCGAGCTGAGACAGCCGTTCCTGTAACTTCAACTGTTGAACGCAGCTACCGCGGTATTATCAATCGCATTGTATTATTGTCTTATCGTAACTTCTGCTTCACTAAGATTCTGAATTTCTGAATTCTATTCGGCTGAATTGTTCCTTCCTATATTGCTATGTTCGTAAACCCTGCATTGTTTGGTCCTGTGGGGTCGTAGTGCGTTTAGTACATTTTGATTTGGCAATACGTGATTGCATCGATTTCTTAGCTGCCTCTCTGTCCCCGAAAATTTTGATATCCGGCGGAGGGAGAACACAATCTAGTATTGCTTTGGCAAATTTCTCAATTGCTCGGATTTCTGCTTGGAAGACATTGCATTCATCTGGTAATCTAAAATACTCCCGCCTGTTGAGTGTTACAGAGTAGAGTCCATTTTTGAACCATCGCACTAGATTTTCTGGCCACAATTCAAAAAATTAATTTTGATGTACATAGAACTTTTGAGTATCGGATAAAAGAGGATAAAATTCTGCATCATAAGTAATCAAATTATTGTCCTATCTGCCTTAGTATGTTAGTTATGAGCTGTCAAAGTTGCGGTATATTTATTGTTGGTTGCGTGTAATGGCAAAACGAAAAAGTGTTTTAAAGATCATTTTTTAAAAACAGACCTTTTTTTTTGATGATGGAACCTTTAACTTCAGGTATTTTAAGTACTAATGGTATAAAATCTTTTTAAATTAAAGTCTTTGAATTATTTTTAAGATTTAGTTCAAAGTATGTCTAAAAATTGAGAATCTTCTTCCATATGGCCAATTTTTTGTCGGAGTAACGCGCGAAAAAAAAAAATTTTTAATTTCGCACTATGTCGACTAAATTCCATTCATATATATCACATAGCATCGGGAAACACAAATGTCAAATCAATCGGCTGCTATCGCTCTTCACTGTGGACGTTCCTTTCACTTGTGTCGCTCATCTGATCTAAATGGGCCAAAATTCAAATCGAAACAAAAACTTATGAAACAACTCAAAATACAGTTCAATTCATTTTTTTCTATTGATTGTGATTGCTTTGAAATGTACCGAAAATTTCATATAACATTCAAGACTTAATTTTACAAAAAGTTTTTTTCTGAAAAATCTAACAAAACATAAATTGGAAACGACCTATTTTTTCGAGAACTTTTGACCTAGATCCTAGACACAAATGTATTTTTGGAAAATTATTCAATTCCCTCGCTGTATTGGCCATCAAACTTGTGTAACGTTAAAGACCAATTTCGCTGAAAAAATTGTACTTTGTGATTCGACATAAAAACATAGTTTACTGTTCTCAGAAACCACTGAGCCGAGCAGAAACCGTAGCCAGACGTACTGATTTAATCAGTACATGTACTGATTTTCTTGGGTTTTTTTTAAAAATACTGATTTTAAAATTCCGAAATCAGTATGCAAACCTAGCTATTTTTGGATTTGACATTATTTTAGTACTGAGTTTTGTACTCCTAATAACATTTTTGGTCTTTTTATTAATTTTTTTTATATTTGAATTCTTTTAAAGAAAACTAGACAGATAGGTTTTGTAAAATTCCCAACTGTAGAAAAAATTAATTTTATTTTATTTTAATCAATTTCAATACGCGAGTGTTCCGACACTTTTATGAGTTGACGTTTTAGAATACACTCAAATTATGAGAGAGGATATCAAAGTATATGTGTGATTAGAATCATGTGTTTAGATACATGTTGCTAACTGAAAATATAAGTAGAAAAACTCACAACATACCGCCCGCCTCGTCACCTCTATGAGGGGACGAAGGGGTCTTACATGAATTCAAATATGCATATAGATTTACAAGTTATAATGATTCAATTATAATGGTATTTACTAAGAATAATGATTTATCAAATTAAATGGGCACTTGACTTCAAATTAATAAAATTAGAAAGTATTGAATTAAAGAGGAAGAGGACTTAATTTTACGATAGGTCGTTTAAGAGTTGATGTCTTAGTACTAAAGCACCAGGCTTGATGGGGTCTGTGCTCTGCGTCCATTTGGCTCGAGCCTGAAAGCGTTGTAGATACTCTTTTGACCATCGATCCCAAAATTGATCGAGCATTTGGCGAGTAAGTTGCCACCTTGACAGTCTGGAAGTGGGCAGCTCAATAAGTGCAGGCTCCGGAACAGTATTGAGGGCGCAGCCAATTAAAAAATGACCCGGTGTGAGCGCGTTGAGATCATCAGCATCGTCTGTCATCGGGCAAAGCGGCCTGGAATTAAGGACAGCCTCAATTTGGGCTAACAAGGTAGTAAGCTCTTCAAATGTTAACGCAGTGTCTCTAATGATGCGTCGTAAGTGAAATTTCACTGATTTCACTCCAGCCTCCCATTTCCCACCGAAATGGGGTGCAGCTGGAGGATTGAAGTTCCATTGAGTGCCATCATTTGCGAGTAGAGCTGATAGTCTTCCAATTTGTTGTAAGGTTTTGGCAAAGAGGCGTTTTAATTCAGAGTCAGCACCAATGAAATTAGTGCCGCAGTCACTAGTCAGACTTGCACATATTCCACGCCTTGAGGTGAATCTCTTGTAAGCTGCTATAAAGCCATCTATTGTATAGTCTGTAGATACTTCTATGTGAATAGCTGATGTTGACAGGCACACAAACAAAACTATGTACCCTTTGCACATTTTTGCTGCTCGTCCTCGCCATGTTTTGATATTCAGGAGGCCGGCATAGTCTACTCCAGAATGAAGGAATGCGCTTGCAGGAGTAACTCGATTCGTTGGCAACTGGCCCATTAGTTGTTGTGCAGTAGCTCCGCGTATACGTGCGCACTGAACGCAGCGTAGGATATAATGCTTGATGGGGGCGCGACCACCAAGTATCCAGAACATCTGCCTGAGGTATGCTAACATCACTTGCGCTCCACCATGAAGAGTTCTCTCGTGCGCGTCAGCAATAATGAGTGTAGTGAAAGCAGATTGTCGTGGCAGCAGCAGCGGATGCTTAGCTTCTGAATCAAGAAGGGCATTGCGGAGCCGCCCGCCAACACGAAGCAACCCAGTATAATCTAGAAATGGTACAAATTTACATAGTGGGTTAGATTTTGGAAGAGATTTATCCGTTGCAAGTAGCTTGAGCTCTAGAGCGAAGTATTCCTTTTGCGTAGCTTTTGTCCAAAATAGTTTTTCTGATTGGAGTTCAGCTGGAGTAAGCGGTCGTAGCACAAGTGAGCGCAAATTTTTGTTTCGTTCAAAAAAGCAAGTGGCGGTGACCCGTAAAAGATGATTTAAATTTGAGTATGCGTTGATAAGCTCCCACATCTGTGGAACTTTTTCGCGTTGTGTATGAGTTACAACTTTAAAGCGCTCCTCTAAGTCATCGTTGCTTTTCAGTTTTATTCCAAGGTTCGGCCACGACGATGAGCTGGACTTGAGCCAGTCTGGCCCATTCCACCAGAGCGGATGATCGAAGAGTTGCTGCGTGCAAATGCCACGCGAAGCGCAATCAGCGGGGTTGTCTTTTCCGGGTACATGGTGCCAAAATACACTAGGGGTTGTTTCCTGAATTTTCCAAATGCGGTTGCTTACAAAGTCTCGCCATCGGTTAGGATTTCCTTTAACCCAAGTAAGAACCAATGAAGAGTCAGTCCAAAGATGAATAGGAGCATGAAGCAAATTCAAGACCTTTTGTATGTGTGCAGCTCTTTTTGATAGTAAGAGGGCTGCTTCTAGTTCTAAGCGCGGAATCGTCATTTGCTTCAGCGGAGCCACCTTCGTTTTTGCTTCAAGAATAGAGATATGAACAGAGCTGCATGTGTTGAGTACTCTCAGATATAAAACTGCAGACATCGCACGTTTAGACGCATCAGAGAAGCCGTGTATCTCTACTCCGATCTGATCTGGCGATATGCCAATCCACCTTGGTATCGAAATTTGTGATATGCCTTGAAGGTCGTCGATGAAAGTGATCCAGTCGTCAGCAATCTTATCAGGAATGAGTTCATCCCAATTTACTTTAGCTTTCCACAGCTTAGAAAACTCAGTGTTACATGTAAATTTGGCATTCATTTTCATAAGCATCTTGTAGGCAGTATTTTTGGACTCACCTAGTTCTTCAGGGCTTCGCTTAAATGGTAGACGAACCACGTATCGATCAGTATCATCACGTGTATGGGTGGTTACAAAATGTGTCTCACATTCGGTTTCTTCTCGAGATAACTTATGGGCAATATTAGATGGAGCTTCTTCTTGCAGGAAGAATCGTTGAAGTTGTTCATATAAGTCGTGGTCGCTGCAGCACTGATACCCTTGAACAGGTTGCGGTGAATAACAGTTTGTATAATTGACCTTGCCGGAGATAATCCAGCCAAGAGTTGTGCGTTGTGCGACTGGTGTGTATATGTCACCCCTGATGATCTCAGGTTCAAGCAAATAGCCGTAGAGTTCAGCTCCAATAACAATTTCGATATCGGCAGCTTTCATTAAATGAGGATCTGCTAACTGTATATCTCGAAGGTGCGGCCAATCATTTACTTGAAAATGGCGAATCGAAATGCGGTGATAGTGTGAATGTAACGACTCCCTTCGTTGAAACTGACTGATATGCACCGATGCCGACGAGAGGAAGAGTTGCAGCTTGACGTTTGAGTTGTAAATGTTGAGTGAGGGATTCGCTAATGAATGATATTTCAGACCCTTGATCTAGTAATGCGCGTGTTACAGTGCGCATCCCATCTGGAGTACGGAGTCGAACGAGAGCTGTGGCGAGGAGGACTTTTGCGGGGCCTTGTTGAAAAAGCGGCGCAGCTGAATGAGCGTGGTGGCTACGGTTGGCGGTTTAGTCTGACTGGCGTTTGTTGTTTCAAGTGCGTTGGATGTTGGCGATGAGCGAAATCGTTGTGATGCATTGTGTATTGATGAGTGATGAGATGCTCCGCAGTGTAGACAACGCTTTGTGCTTTTACATGCATTCATTCGATGTGACCCCAAACAATTAAAGCACAGTATTTTTTCAACTATGTAGGCATGGCGCTGCTCTGGAGTTTTACTATTGTATACGGGACAGCTGGAAACGTAATGGCCAGCACTGCAAAGAGAACGGTTTTTAATAGACGAATTATTTAGAAAAGTATTTGAAACCTCTGCCGGCTTCACTGATGATAAATGCGATTTGATTCCTTGAGCGCGATTAGCATATGGTGTTTTTTTTTGGTGAAGAAGCGGCATCTCTTGCTTCTACACTTTCTAGTGCTTGTATGCGGCCATCTAAAAATTTATTCAACTCTTTAAACGAAGCGGCTTCCTTTGTTGAGCCTCTATACATTTCCCATGCTTCGTGCGTCGAACGGTCGAGTTTGAGGATAATTATATAGTTGATAATGAAGTCCCAATAATCTACTGGAGCTCCAAGTACTTGAAGAGAGCCAAGCGATTCTTTAACTGTAGCAAGCAAATGTTTTAATTCGCCAGCTGATTTGCGAGTGATGACATTTAGTTGAAAAATGCTATCGATGTGTTTATCGATAAGTACTCGTTTATTATCCTACCGCTCGCATAAGCTATTCCAAGCTGGAGTGAAATTCTCTGCGGAGAGCGATAAATTTGAAATAAGTTGAGCGGCTTCTCCTCTTAAGCTAGATCTTAAATAATGGAATTTTTCCACTGATGACAAATCTTGATTATTTCGAATCATGGAAGTAAACAGGTCATGAAATGGGCGCCATTCTTGATAGTCTCCGGAGTACGTTGGTAGGGAAATTTTTGGTAGAGAACGATGAGCGTTTGAAGCACCAGTAAATGTCATATTGGAATGGCCTTGATTTTCCGGTGATGCGGCAGGTGCTACATCTTCGCGCGCAATAAGCATTTGTGCTCTGCATTTGCATACGCTTCTTCACAACGTGCATAGGTATTCGACTTGAAATAAGGCAATTCGCCCAACTCTTCTGAAGAGCGAGATAGGCTCACTTTATCATGGCCCGATTGGAACTTTGCCCAATTTGTATCAAGCAAAGAAAGGCGAGTTTCGATATGAGCTTTGGCGTTGGCAGCATCACCAAGAGCTCTCCAACTTTGAACGGCATTGCCTGTTGCTGAGCTGTCATTGTGCAGTTATACAAAACCCAGATAAAAGTAACGCTATTCGCGATCGCGTGTTTGATTCAGTTCAAAGTTAACGAAAGTCAATGAACGGGAAACCGCACAAGCAAAATACTACATACATATGTACATATGATTGTAAGTTCATATGTACATAAGAAAGTTTCAAAACGAATGATTAAATAAAAAATTGAAATTTACAACCGATTGTCCACTTAAGCAATGCTGCATCCGGCTCGAAGGACCAGAATTTATGTTTTTACCAAATGCAGCTTGCCTAAATGAAAAGAAAAACTATCATGAACTGATCGAATGGGGACCGTTCAGAAAAAGTTACACCTAGAATCATTTTCTCACAAACACACACACACTCCCATGTACTAGACTTTCAAATAACGAACTGTTATGCAGACTAGCTACAATGGGAAAAAACAACAACATAAGTGTATAGAACGGTAGTGGTAGTTTCTTTCAATATCTCTATTCAGTGAAGATATTTGGAATCAAATCCGTAATTCTGGGTTATGATTTCAAATATTAGTAGCTTATATAGGATATTGAAAGATTAAGAACTATCACTAAGATCACTGATGAGGAATTGTGGCGGATTCCGAAACGGCCGTCTGATTTGCCCGTCTCTATATACATTGTTGTTGTGATGACTACATTTGTTCATTAAGCCTGTTTATATATAACTTCAAATAACGAAATTGACATGAACTGAAGTCATGACTTTGAAAATTAACCTCTGGATTTAATTTTCATAGTCTCCTAAAAAACTATCATGAAAAGAAATTAGTTCAATTTAACAAATTAAATTTTGTTTTATTTTAATCAATTTTAATACGCGAGTGTTCCGACACTTTTATGAGTTGACGTTTTAGAATACACTCAAATTATGAGAGAGGATATCAAAGTATATGTGTGATTAGAATCATGTGTTTAGATACATGTTGCTAACTGAAAATATAAGTAGAAAAACTCACAACAAACAGATAAAGCCTTTTTTCATATATTTTTTTTCGCTGAATATGAACCTAATATTATTTTTCACGGGAAATGTTACGTGTTGTCCCTAACCTCAAAAAAGGTCCAAAAAGGCTGTTTTTCGGGTCTCACGCTTACCCAAGTCATCATAAAACGACGGGAAAAACCTATTTTTGTGTAATTTCAGTTGATAAACATGAATCTAATATTATTTTTTACGGGAAATGTTACGTATCGCCCCTAACCTGAAAAAATTACAAATCCCAAAAAACTTTTTTTCGTGTCGCACGTGTCCCAAGTCAACTTCCCAAAAAACTTATTCTTCGTTATTAATTTTTTTTTTCACTCCAATTAAGCACCGCAAAGGAAACAGACTTACTAAGTTCATGTCGTTGTTTCTGGGTAACGCTAAAAGTATGTTACAGCCAAGTTAAGGAATGAAAAACATGACAAAGCCTTAAATCCGTCCATTTTTACGATATTGAACGAAAACAGAAAAAAAACGGTTTTCAACGTATTTTACCAAAAAAAAATTAATATTTCTTGTTTTGCTTTTTTCTTAGTAAAGTACGTTGAAATGTTGAAATGAAATGTTTTTTCACGGTTTTCATTCAATATAGGCTATGTCATGTTCTGAGACCCTAGTTTATATTAAATAATAATTTAAATAAAAAATATTTTTAATATACCAAGTTTTTAAAATGGACTAAAAAGTATAAAATAATTTCTCCTAACCCCATACAGATTCACAACCACATATAGATTCCTTATCCCAAACAGATTGTTTTGAAAATTTGTAACTTTAAATTTTAGTTGGACGAAAATACTTGTATGATTTAAAACAACAAACGTGGTTCGCATGCAATAGGAAATTGATGAATAGTTCACATAAATGACTAGCAATTTTATCTCTATCCATATGCGTCCCACGTTTTTCGTTTTAAATCATACAAGTATTTTCGTCCTACTAAAATTTACAGTTACAAATTTTCAAGACAATCTGTTTGGGATAAGGAATCTATATGTGGTTGTGAATCTGTATGGGGTTAGGAGAAATTATTTTATACTTTTTAGCCTATTTTAAAAACGTGGTATATTAAAAATATTTCTTATTTAAATTATTATTTTTTACTTTTTAGTCTTGTGTGTGTGAAATTTTGCAATCGATTTTAAGTAAAGACCAGAGCTGTAAAAGAATGCATTCAATTTAATTGCACTACCTTGAAGTCATGGTTAATAACCGACAATTTGCACTAAATTGGAGAGACTTGAAGTCAATTGAGGTTTTGAAGTCACTTGAACTCAATTGGGATTTGAAAATGTTGACACATTGAATCAAAACCAATTGTCTAAGCAATGTCACAATTAATTATTGGACTCGTGCAAGATTATTTTCCCCAGATAGCGAATAGCCCTATTCATTAAATATAACAGAATTCAAATTATATCTTCTCACATAAATGGGTACTCAAAAAATACTGTTTTTACATTGCACCTCGTTGTGATTCTACATTTTGAAACCGAAATGAAATAAAGGCATTTGCCAAATACATAGTAAGAAGAAGATTTGTTGTTATGGATGTAAAAATGTACAAGAAGAATAATTTATTTATATATTAAAATATAAAATATGAAAAGTTTTAATATTTTAGCTAAATATACTTATTTACATACATATATTTAGGTACAATGCTGAAAATAGTGATAATATTTCTTCGCATTTTGATTTCATGAAATCAGTAGAAAAAAATTTAAAAGTACCTATATAAAATTCATAAAATCAAAACAAAACGTTTACATATTTGTATAAAAGAATATATAAATACTGTAAATGTTGAAAGTTATTTGCTAAAAGAAATGTTAAATATTTATTTCGTCAAACTCATCCATTCATACATTTTTGTGTGCTGGATGTGTTGACAACCGTCGCTGTCACACCATCGGTATTGCACCTGGCTGCTGTTTCCACGATTTTTTGTTTCGATTCCAGCAAGAGCAAATCGCGATCTCTTTACAATCTATACTTTTTGTAAGCGGAACAAAACGAAAAGAAAAGTTCGTTATTGTTTGTTTTTGTTCTCTCTCTCATTTGTCTTTGAATTTGTGTATGTATACACATATACATATATTCTACTCACGCTAAAGCAATGATTTTAACAACGATGAATTCAATGCTTTAATCTATGAAAAAAATGGAAAAACTTCCGATGCTAATATTTTAAATATTATTATATTTATATATATTTTAGATACTTCATATTGCATTGTCTTCCAGTTCTGAACTATATTTAAAATTTCAAGTCTCTAGCTCATCGGGAAGTTAGTTTAAAATCGATTGCAAAATTTGTACCGAACAGACAGACAGACACTATTGAAAGCGAGTTAATATAAACGTGGTAAAAAAAAAAACATTTTTTTCTCACATATCCACATCCGGTTTCTATTCCAAATGCAAGTTTTTGAATAAACTTACAAATTTGGCCAAAGATAACCCATTAGAAGAAGAAATATGACTTTGCAGTGTTAGGCAAAACCTTTTTTTTTACACCTTTTCCTATAAAAGATTCTCAGATGTAAACACTGAAAAATGCACGGTTGTATCCTAAAAACGCAGAAAACGCCGCACAAAAACAAACCAACTTCAACGGGCTGTACCGAACGCCCGATCAAGACTTTTGGCAAAGTCTTATGTTGGATTTTTATTGTTAGGTCAAGTACTTTTCAGCTATCATAGTCGTTACGCTGGATTCGAACATGACCCCATGTATTGTTGAACAGTGTAATTGAGGAAATGAATTTTTTACCACGAAGATGATGAAAATTTAAACACCTTTTTGAGATTCACGCAACTGTGGTAAGGAGAGGAAGTAACCGAACAAAAAGCTATTCTAATAAATACTGTTTGAAAGTGTGTTTTTAGTTTTATCGATTTCCAAAATGGACTTTTGGTCTAGCAAGTGGCTTCGGTGGTCCACTGTGCGATGTGCGTAAGATCGATGAAAAACAAAATTGAATGTTTTCAATATTAAAATTTTTTAGTTATTAAATTACTGTAAGATGGGAGAGTCTTGTACCATGGATGTTGTTGAACAAAAACGTAAAAATAACTATATTATTCTATTTTTTTTCATGCTTTGTTTAGTAGAAAAGGACTTAAACTAATAAAAAAATTCAAAATATAGTTCAATTGATTTTTTTCTGTTGATTGTGATGGCTTTAAAATGCACCGCAAATTTCATGTAACGTTAAAGACTTTTTTTAAAAAAAGTTTTTTCTGATAAATCTAACAAAACAAAAATTGGAAAAGACCTACTTTTTTCGAGAACTTTTGACCTAGGTTCTAGATACAAATGCATTTTTTTTAAATTATTCAATTTCCTCGGTATATTGGCCATCAAACTTGTGTAACGTTAAAGACCAATTTCGCTGAAAAAATTGTACTTTGTGATTCGACATAAAAACATAATTTACTGTTCTCAGAAACCTCTGAGCCAGGCACAGAGTAAGCAGACGTACTGATTTAGTCAGTACATGTACTGATTTTCTTGGATTTTTTTTTTAAAAAGTACTATTTGCTATTTTTGGATTTTGCATTATTTTAGTACTGAGTTTTATAATCTTAATAACATTTTGGGTCCTTTTATTAAATTTTTAATTATTTTGAATTCTTTTAACTCTCTAGTTTCTAAGCCCGCCTCTAGACGGCCTTCACCAAAATGGATAGAATTGCCCCCATAACAGTTTTCTGTTGCTATATTATATATATCATATCGTTAAGGGAATTTCCCAAGCTTTCAAAAAAATGAATCAGTTATGAGCTATGATGCGTATTACAGAAGTTAGCGACAGTCAAAAATTTGTGAAAAATAGAAAAATTAATTATTTTGATTGTATTTGAGATAAAAGTGAAAAAAATAAAAAAAAATAAATGAAATACTTTCCATCATACTATCCAGATAAAAAACTAGCTATGGATAGCTGAGAATTTTTTTTATATAAAATATTTAATTACTTAAAACAAATTGATAAAAAGTTCATTTAATAACAAATAGTTTTAGGCGTTCAAACTTTTTTGGGTTTTTAAATCAGTTTATAATTTTTGCGATAATATTAATCAGTTCCGATTTGTTTTTTATCAGTCAAAAATTTGGGAACTAGAGGGTTAATGAAAACTAGACAGAAATTGAGGTTTTGTAAAATTCCCAACTGTAGAAAAAATGTAAATTTTTTTCGATTCCACTGAAAGAACTTTCAGTTTATTGTTCACTTTTTAGAGGAAAAAAAGAAACAGACTTTACTTAATGAGTTTAAAAAGTAAGCTTATAATCCAAAGTAAAAATCTATATAAATCTGGAAAATGTACTGATTTTTGTTATTAATTCAAGTCCAAAATACTGATTTTTTAAATAAAAATTTGACTTTTAAATCTCATTAGTCGATCTGGAACTGGTTGTACGTCAATGATATGTTTTAGAAAGTTGTCTAACTTAATGAAAAGAATAAAAACAAATGAATATCACAAACATTTAATCTGATTTTAAGACCTTCTTGCCCGAAAAAACCTTAAAAATATGGAGTTTTTCATGTTTTTTGCACCAAAGCGCACCCTAGTGGCCCTTATTGGTAAAAATAAACTGCAGATTCAGATTCCTCGTACCCGAAAATCCCCAGAAAGACCTTTTGATGGTACAAATATGTGCATTTAAATGATGCTACTCCGACGCGACCCTAGACTAAAGCAGCAACTTCAAAATGAAAGAAATCGCTTAAAATCGCCAACTTAGGAAAACTGAGAAATTACTTTTCTATATACAACCAGAGCTTTCAGAAAAACTTAGTTTCATCAATAAAAAAATTTAACATAAAGGACGAACTCTTACGTGTCAATATTTAGTTCAATAAAATTTAAAAATACGCAAGTGTGCACATTTGTTTTTTGTTTTATAAATTTAGTATAATTACGCACTTGTTGAAACAAAATAACATATATTTTCTTTCTTTTTTTTACTAAAGCACATAATCTTTTTCGCTTACTGTTACAACCAATTGTTAAAAATAAACAACAACCATCTTTAAACTAGAAACCCGTTATTTTGGAAAACAAAAAGCAGGTTTTAAAAAAAATTGGAAGCGTATAAAAGTTGTTGGTTATCATTCACCTTCACCGCTCGCATTTCAAAATTTCCCTTCCCGAAATGATTCGAAATAAGTATTCTGCACAATTTCAAGAAAATATTATTCTTCACAATTTCAAGAAAATCGCTATTGCGTTAATTCCCGAGCTATAAGTCATTTTCGTTCTTCTCATTTTTTAAATATTAAATGTGGAGGTGGCAGAGCTCGGAACACAACCAAACGTGAGGATCAGACCATCATTCGGATTATGAAAAAAGATCCTTTTTTATCTTGGAAATAAATTGTGTTTAAACATTTCACACAGATTTATCCAACGACGGGCTGTGGAGGATGGCTTAGCACCATACCAAAGCATAAAAAGGCCATTTATTTCTCGAATGAATCGACAGGCAAGGCTCGAATTTGTAATCGCGCACCGATTTTTTTAGCTGGGCTACTGCTAAATGAAAGACCGTGCTTTTTACTGGTATATCTATATTTAACATAAAAGGTTGCGACGGGTTAAAGCTATTGTTCAGACTAAAAGGGCAACGATGAAATCCGCGTTGTTTAAAAAGCACCCTATGATACGAGGGAGGCAGCGTAATGGTCTGTTGATTTTTTTCGGACATGGAATCGTTTCAATTCATAAAATAAGAGGTATAATGTATCGTCTGATGTGCAAATATATCCCCCAGAATGTTATGTTACCTTATACAGAGGAAGATCTGCTGTTAAAGCCAGATAACGATCCCAGCACGGTGTGTAAAAGACTGGTTTTTTGCCAATAAGATTGGAATTTGATAAAGGCCCAGCCATTCACCCAATATCAATCTTAAAAAATATATAGGAAATTGTAGTTCGGAAAATTCAGCGCATAAAGGATAAAAACAAGGATTCCATTTTCTACTAATCGGAGATTGCATGAAAGAACATTTCTGCAGACGTTTTGAGCAATTTTATTGAATCCATGCCACGAAAATGTGCAACATCTCTGAAAAATAATGGATACGCTACAAAATAGTGGAGAAACCGAACTTTTCCACTAATATATTTTATATGTGCTTTAGTTTTGTCGCGCCAGTTTTATGCATTTTGTTACTTTTGAGTTAATATTTTTATTTTATTTGAAAAAAAATATTATATTTTATTACAACGAGTTTATATTCTTACTAAATTCATAAAAAAAATTTCAGTTCAAGCATGTTTTAAAATACCATCTTGATCAAAAAGTTCCCAGAATTTATTCAGAAAATTAAAAATTCAAGTTTATTCATCTAAATCTTTATTGTCCCCTTCAAAGTACTCCCCACACTTATGCCAGCGCTTGATCCAATTCTCGAAACATTTTTTATATTCGGTTTTCGGTATGTCCATCCTGCTTCCTGCTAATACTCTCAGATGGTTGATTTGCGGTTATTGACCAAAATTTCTTTTATTTTATCAAGGTTTTCATCGGTTTTCGATGTCGATGGTCTGCCACTGCGTTCATTATCTTCGAATGACTCACGACCACTTTTGAACCGCTCGTGCCACTGGTAAACGACCGTTTTTTTTTAGAGAATCGTTGCCGAAACACTTTTACAACATTTTCAACGTTTGCGCACCATTAAATTCGTTTTTACGCAAAATTTAATATAATAAAATTGTAAAAATCGCCAACACACACAGAGATAGATGTTGTCTTGGCTACGTAACTTTTGCAAATGTCAAGCTATGACGCTATGAGATTTAGAGGGAATATCAACAACACATGTACCAACTTAACAAAAAAAAAACTCTAATCTGAACCATGGGAGAGCCACACGGTGGTTATTCCGGGAACTTTTTGATCAAGGTGGTATAACTGAAAAAAATGCTAACAAGGAAGAATCCGTGCTTTATTTTTTTCCGACACTGTATGTGGTACTAAAGTTGTTTCTTTTGTGAGTCTTCGTTATATTTTTAATATCTACCCTTGAAGTAGACTATCATCAATTGGTTTGCAAAATTTTGAAGTGCTTTTTTTTGCCTCCGAAAAATAACGAAGTTTTTGTAAGTGAATCCCAGTTTTGATTTCAAAATTCGACCATTTTATGTTGTTATTGCTAATGTTAAGAATTTTGCGTTCTGCTTTGTTTTTTAACTTTTGCTTTCGACTTTATTGTTATACTCTACAGTCTGTATTTCAAACTATAACTTTTTTTTGAAAGCTTTTAAGAGACTTTGAAAATTAACGTCTAGATTTAATTTTCATAGTCTCTTGACTTAAGTCCATGTTAAATTCGTTAATTATAGTTATATATAAACAGGCTTAATGAACAAATGTAGTCATCGCAACAACAATGCCGTTTCGGAATCCGCCACAATTCCTCATCAGTGATCTTAGTGATAGTTCTAATCTTTCAATATCCTATATAAGCTACTAATATTTGATTCATTGATTTGATTTGCCCGTCTCTATTTACATTGTTGTTGTGATGACTACATTTGTTCATTAAGCCTGTTTATAATTTTTTTTCTCTAAAATAGGTGTTCTCATATTTCTTCTATATTTTTCCAAATAACTAGCATATTTCGCTTGTGTAGTAGGTGGGCGTGGTTACCGAGTAATTTGGTTGATTTTCATATTAAATGTTTTATATGCTAATACAAATAAGTGTGTTTAGTTTCATTTAATTTACTTCAGTATTTTTGCTGATATCACGCTTTGAAAAATTTACTTGTATGGTGTGTGGGCGTGGCTTCGAGCCGATTTCACTCGGGACGCTAAATATTCGATTTTGAATAAAAAAAAATTTTGGCCAGCTTTTGCTGTCAAATACCACATAGTGTGTAGCACAGTGCTCCGTCCCTGGACAAAAAATTCATAGAAAAGAAACCCAAAGTATTTGGTATCGTTTTAAAGGGAATTTCCCAAATAACGGAAAATAATTAATTTTTCAACATTTAATTCATTGCTGTGGGTGCTGCAGCACTTCAAACTCGCACATTTTTTGTGCTAGAAAGATCATCTGCATAAATTGCATTCGTTAGTAGTTACTGAAAAAATCGCGAAAAAAACATTTCTGCCTGTAATATAACTTTTTTTCAAAAGATAAAAAACAAGCAAAAATATGTTTCATTGCGAAATAATAAAAAACAAAAATGTTATCTATCGTTACACAGAAAATGTTGTTTTTGCAAAATATAAAATTTTACCATTTTTAAAAGTCAATAAAAAACGATTCCTTCGTATTCCCGAAAAAGTAGACACAGTGTCGTTTAATATCAACCTTTAACTATTGGGAAAACGTAAAATCCTTTCTGCTTTTTTGACCTTGGAAAAGCATGTTTTGTCGAATCGATTCGTAAGTGTTGGTAAACATTTAATTTATGAATAAATGTTATTAAAAAAGAATGCTCATTGTTGTTTTTCTATATGATAAATTAACCAAATAATGGGGAACAATCAACTTTCAGAGTTATAGGTGTATAGATTATGTGTATGAGCACTTTGAATATTGCCGTCGTCGTTTCGTCGAAGCATAACCTTTACGTATAAAAAATATGCATGTACTTCCAGGGTTAAAATGTTACCTTTTTTTTGTTAATGCCTATGAGGCCTTTTTCTCCTTATTCCGCTTGAATTTATGTAAGGCAAATGAACATTTTTTCTTAAAACTAAGAAGAAACTTTAAAGGGAGTACCAAATTCACAGGGGAAATGAGACTTCCAGAAGGATAGCGATCTGCTGGATTTGATTGAGTTGATGTTTTGGGAACTAGGTACAACAATCGCCTCAGCCTCTTCTTTGGAGTGGTTACCTTCCACATTTATCCAAAATGAGTGGTTCTGACGATCCTATCCGTTACTGTGCACTCACAGTAACGCAGATAAATCTGCAACACTCCAAGGCTGCTACGGCTCTTATATGTAAACGCCTATCCATGTTACATACATTCCCTCACATAACAACAATCCAAGAACCTTGGGTCAATAAAGGACGCATCTGTGGACTTGATGAGCACTATGCTATATGATGAGAGTTCTAATAGACCTTTTTTTTTTTTTTTTTTTTTAACGAGGAAGAAAGCATAAAAAGCCACCCAGTCAGTGCGTGACATTCTCACGCTAAAACCACCTCTCGTCCGTACGGATATTCCTCCCGGAACCACCGTTAGGTATTACGTCGGAAGGCCGTAATGAGCTTAGTGCTCAATCGTCAGTATTGGTTTCTGTCCAATTCTGTTCGGTTTTATCGTCGGTTGACGATATCTGGCTCCATATTTGTAGTATTTGCCGTGCGCTCGACTTTGCGCGCACGTTCTGCATCATACAGAGTGGTCATCATATCTGCAGCAACCTTGCATGCTGCATTCCATTTTTCCGCTGTGTTACACATCTGTGTCGTCAGATTCCTTTCTGTAGGGGGTTCTCCAAAGGCTTTCTCCAGCTCATCTCTGTTTTTGTTAAAACGCGGGCATTTAAAAAGTATATGCTGCGCGTTCTCCCGTTCCTCTGGGCATCTTGGGCAAAACGGGTCTTCTTCTCCGGTGTTGATTTTATGCAAGTACTGCTTGAAGCACCCATGGCCACTAAGCAGCTGCGTAATGTGGTAATTCAGTTCACCATGTCTGCGTGATATCCACTCTTCTATATGCGTAATGAGATTGTAGGTCCATCGACCCTTCTCGGATGACTCCCATCTTCGCTGCCATTCCATGATGGTACGCTGTCTTTCTTCTCTTCTTATGGCTTCGGTTGATTTTGTGTCACGGCCATATAACCGCTTCATCTCTTGTGCCTGTAAATCTATGGGCACCTTACTTGCTATGACACAAATAGCATCGTCCGATACTGTGCGATACGCGCTAGCAACCCTCAGGGCACTGAGCCTATATATCGCACGGATATCCTTCTGGTGTGTTTTCTTGCTGTCCGCCCAGATAGGTGCTGCATACAAGATTACTGACGTAGTAACTGTTGAAAGCAGCCGGCGCCTGCCCTCACGCGGGCCTCCTATATTCGGCATGATGCGTGTTAATGCGCTGTTTATTCGTGCTGCTTTTCCACTAGCAGCTTTCAGGTGATCCTTGAACGTCATTTTGGAATCTATAAGTACTCCTAAGTACTTAATGTGTGGACACGAGATGATGTTATGATCACCAACCGTGATGACCAGCTCTGCACGTGCTCTTCTGGTACTCAATACCACGACTTCCGTCTTCTGCTCCGCCAATTCCAGCTTCGAGTTGTACAGCCATCTTCTCACTCTTGAGATGACATCGTTACATATAGCCTGTAGCGAGTCCAGGTTCTTGGCTACTGCCACTATCGCGATGTCGTCTGCATATCCTACGATTGTTGTATCCTCCGGGAGATCCAATTTGAGGATGCCGTCATACATTGCGTTCCATAGTGTTGGGCCGAGAACGGAGCCCTGCGGAACGCCTCCTTTGACACGATACTGCTTCACGCCGTCATCAGTATCGTATATTAAAATTCTGTTGTCGAAGTAGTTTGCGATTATTTGCAACAGGTATTCCGGTACTTCGAATCCTCTCAGTGCACTCATAATCTGAGGCCAGTTCGCCGAATTGAAGGCATTTTTGATGTCCAACGTCACTACGGCGCAGTACTTCTTCTTGCCGTTTCCCCATTGGTTGCCGCTGGTGGCCACGCGTGCAATATTCATCACCGTTTGTATTGCGTCGACCGTGGATCGTCCTCTTCTGAATCCAAACTGTCGTGCTGATAGCCCTCCTGGCTTTTCAAGCCACTCCTGGAGCCTGTCCCCTATAATGCGTTCGAGAACTTTGCCCAGTGTATCCAGCATGCATAACGGTCGGTAGGATGCCGGTTCATCCGGCGGCTTCTTTGGTTTTAGTAGGAGGACTAACCGCTGTCGCTTCCATGTGTCTGGAAAAACTCCTTCTGTCAAGCATGCGCTGAAAAGCTTCGCGAACACCTCCGGTGTAGCTTTGATCGCCGCCTTGAGCGCAACGTTGGGGATGCCATCCAGTCCTGGGGCCTTGTTATCCGCAATCTTTCGTAGCGTTGCCAGCACTTCGCTGGCGGTGACTTCTGGTGCTTGCACGCACTTATGTTGTCGTGGAGCAAGTTCTTCCTGGGGGGGAAAGAGTGTGGTCACCACTTTTCGCATCAGTGTGGGGCAGGTGGGCTGTGGGGCCCTTAACCCTCTGACCTTCCTCATAACCGTTGTATATGCCATCCCCCATGGATCGGTTTCTGCGCTGTCGCGTAACTGTTTAAAACAGATGTTTTTGCTGTCTCTGATGGCCTTCTTGAGCTCGATTCTACAAACTTTATAGTCGAGCTGCAGGGCTTCCCACGCGGGAAGAGAGCGAGCTCTCTGCGCTTTCCTGCGTGCTTGATGGCATTTCTTCCTGGCTGCCGCTATCTCCTCATTCCACCAGTACACTGGTCTTCTGATCAAGACTGCACGTCTTCGGGGCATCGCAGCATCGCACGCTCTGGAAAGTGCTGCGATGGTATGCACTGCCATGTCTGCAGCTGTTATATTGACCTGTCTTATAGCATCTCTTCATCTTACAATTACCAAACTTGGTCAGTTTCGTGGCCAAGATATGGTGGCTACTAAGGTAAGTTTTCAGGACAATCTAGAATGGAAACATTTTGCGATTGCTTCTGTCTACTTTCTATACGATGCAATTTTACCACCACCGCCAGCGATGGTTGTTGAATTTGTGGAGTACTGTGAAAGGATGAATTTGAGACTTATATTATGTTGTGACGCTAATGCACAGAATGTTACCTGGAGCAGCAGCAAGTGCAACGTAAGAGGGAGGGACCCATCTTCTCAATTACATACTGTCTTCTGGGCTGAACATACAAAACGTTGGGAACCAACCCACTTTGTGACACCTACTAGACAGGACGTTATCGACCTAACTCTTTCGAATGAAAGGTTAGTACAGTCAATTACAAACTGGAAGGTCCTTAGAGATGATTCTCTATCGGACCACAGATACATCGAATTTCAGTATGGCGTTGAAGTTAATCCTTTACCCTCCATAAGCAATCCGAAAAGGGCGGATTGGGCAAAGTTTAGGGAAGAACTGGCTTCATTAAGCTGTGCTCTACCCCCTAAACTACGCAACGAGCGAGGTCTGGAAACAGCGGTGGAAAATCTCACCTTTGCTCTTCAGACCAGCTTTGAGCGTGCCTGTCCCCCTCGCCAACCTCTTGCTAAAATTCCTGTTCCGTGGTGGAGCAAGGAGCTGCAAACCCTGTGGGTTGAGTCGAGAAAACTTATCAACAGGGCTCTCAAGACTAATCTTGACGAGCACTGGGCTCTATATAGTCAAAAGCAGAAGGAGTATAAAAAGCTGTATTGAAACTATGTCTGAAACAGCTAGGTTTTCGAAAATTCTCAAATAGGGTCAAGCCAACCGACTGTGTTCACTCAAAAAATCTGATGGCACTTTCACGGAATCAAAAAGTGAGATGTTCAGCTTAATGCTGGAATCTCACTTTCCGGGCAATCATGTCTCTGTTGTTCAACATTCCACTTTTCCGGAAGTGGAGAGCGTTAATTCGACAGTTTCGCAGCGCAACTGGTGGCAACCCACCAGTTGCGAATGAAAACGCGATTAGGTTTGCTATTGCTTCCTTTGACAGTTTCAAATAGCCGGGTCCGGATGGTATACTGCCAGTTGCTCTGAAAGAGGGTATGGTGCAATTACTACCGGTTTTGAAGAAGATCTTCATCTCCTGCTTGGCTCTGGCTCACATACCTCAACAATGGAGGTTGGTAAAAGTTGTTTTTATTCCAAAAATTGGAAAGAACAACTATACCAATCCCAAAAGCTTTAGACCAATTAGTATGATGTATTTCCTACTAAAATGTTTTGAGCGCTGTGTTGAACACCGCATCCGTAGTGAGTCGTTATTGTTACATCCTCTCTCTTCATTTCAGCATGCTTATCAATGTAGAAAACCTTGTGAGACGACCCTGAAAAATCTGGTAGGTCGGATTCAGCGGGCCCTCAACAGGAAAGAATACACTATTGGTATTTTTGTTGATATTGAGGGAGCTTTTGGCAACGCGACTTTTGACGGTATGTGCAATGCAGCAGGTCAGCATGGAGTGGATCCGGTTCTTGTTAACTGAATACGCTCAATGCTGTCACATAGACTTATGATGGTTCAAGCTAATTGTGGTCAATCCATGACTTGTGGCGTGAATAGAGGATGTCCCCAAGGGGTCGTACTCTCTTCACTGCTGTGGTGTCTGCTGGTGGACTCTCTGCTTGTTTCCCTAAATGAGTCGGTTATCTACACACAGGCCTATGCCGATGACGTTGCCAATCGGTCAGTAATGTTTGTGGGAAGGCCCAAACTGCTCTGAATATGATTGACTCTTGGTGTTGTTATTCTTTTCACCAAGAGAAGGAAAATTGATAGTCTCGTTTTACCAGTACTCATAGGAATCACTATTCAGCTATCCCAAGAAGTGAAATATCTAGGAGTCATTCTAAGCGTATTTTCACTGACGGCTGCAGAACAGAATTCGGTTCGGGTTATGGGGTCTTCATTGAAAATGACGGAGTGCCCCTTCACTTCTCTCTTGGGTTGTATGCTTCTGTTTTTCAAGTAGAAATTTTTGCAATTATCAAGGCAATGGACCATGTTATTGATAATGGTTGAAGAGAAAGGAGTATCTGTGTATTTAGTGAGTCAGGCTGCGCGTAAATCCTTGCTTAATCCTCTAACTACGTCTAAACTGGTTATGCATTGTAAATCCAGGCTTGCTTGATTGTGTTGAAAAACACAATAGTCCGCTGTTGATATGGGTTCCTGGACACTCAGGAATTTCAGGAAATGAATCTGCTGACCTTCTGGCCAGAAAGGGGTCGGAAACTGGTTTCCTGGGCCCAAAACCTGAACTCTCTTTGTCTTCTACAGACATCAAGACCACCATTAATGAGTGGGTCGACTTGACCCTGAGGAACTGAAGGGCTTTAGACAGACAAAGACCATGTTACTTGTTATCTCAAAGCGTCTAACAGACTTTCTGTTATCACTTAGCAGAAGGAGCTGTAGGCAGCTGGTGGGACTATACACAGGTCACTTCTCTTGGACCAAACATTGCATATGATTGGCCTGGGAGCAAGTGCCTTTTGTGCTTCCTGTGGTTTGGAGGAAGAATGTGAAGAGACGGTGGACCACTTTCTTAGTATCTGCCCCGCTTTCTACCCGATCAATGGAAGCATATGTGGTACTAGAGTGTTGGGAGACGAACACCTAAGCTCTCCAACACCGCAGGATCTGCTAAGGTTTATTAATAAATCTGGTAGATTTAAAGAATAGCAAAAGGGAACACAGGATATAGTACAATGGACGTAAAACTTGTCTGAGTGCCGTATTCTTAAATACTTCTTTTATCTGTTCCAGCAAAAAAAAAAAAAAAAAAGAAACTGTTTATTTGCATTCTTCTTTTTATTTTTTTTGTAATAATATTATTATCGATAAGTAAGTGCAATGTTAATATCAATGATTGCAATGATTTTGACGGCATGATGCATCCCAACAACAAAAGTGAAACAACACAAATCTTTTCAAGAAACGCCGCATATTTTCGAAGCTAAATCAAATTAAATTAAAGCTCGCGAATAATCATTAAACTTTTGCTAAAAAAGTATTTCCGATAATTCAAACAGAAATATTTTAACCCAATTTTTTATTTTGTTTTTGCAAAAAAAATTCTTGAGACAAAAACATCTGTATGTCATACTTTAAGATTCGACTGTAAATGCTGAAGATATAACAAAAAATTTTAAAAAGGCGAACCCTACTTTCGGCAAAAAAAAAAAAAAATTTCGAAATTGCCTTGCAAATTATATTTTTTGGCGTGTAAGGTGGGACTGTTTAATGTGCATTTCAAAATGTATTTTATGAAAAATAATATGCCATTATATTATAAATTACAAATTTTGAGTTGTGTGACTTTTGTTTTTAGGGGGGCGATGCGTTCAGAGTGACTAACTATTTCATAAACAAACTAGTTGTGAATATATTTTAATTAAAAAATGGCATTGAAAATAACTTATAAAATTTTGATTTGAACAGTTGCAAACACAATTTTTGAGAGCATTATATATAGGAGAGCTGTGCTGTGGGAAGAAAAGTGTAGAAGCTGAAAAAAATAATTATTTAAAAAACTGCAACATATTATATAGTAAAAATCATTTAAAATGCGTTCTCGAAAAAAAATGCTGCTGTATAATTTATAACTTCTTAAAAACACAAAAAAGGGTGTTTGGAGCCAATGTTTAAACGCCATTTATGGAAAAATGGCGTTTTTTAATGATGAGATAGACACCTTAGATTGGCCATCACAAAGCCCTGATGCCAATCCTATTGAAGATGTGTGGGCACTTATGAAGTGTAAGCTTCGGGAAAAAAAATTGTAGGAACGCAACAGCTCATTCGCGCTATTGAAAAAATTTGGAATGATTTAAGCTTGAGATACGCTGAAAAATTGAGTGAAAGTTGTACTAGGCGATGCCAAGCCATAATTGACAATGGCGGTGACTGGACTCCGTACTAACTTATTTGCGAAAAAGCTAATAATATGTTCTTAAAAAAAAATTCCATTTGATCGATTAACAGTTACTCTAATGATGATTTTTGAGACACTCTCTTGTTGAAAACACTGTACATTTTGTAACAGGAATGAAATAACGGCATTTGGCAAATACATAGAAGAAGATTTGTTGTTATGAATGTAAAAATGTACAAGGAGCATAGTTTGTTAAAGTTTATGAAATATAAAATACCATATGAAAAGTTCCAACATTTTAGCTAAATATATTCAACTAAAATATTTCAACATTTTACCTAATTATATTTATTTACATATATTTATTAAATATATTTACTTACATACATTTTGATTTCATGAAATCAGTAGAAAAGATTCAAAAGTACTTATATAAAATATATAGAAAATATCGAAACAAAACGTTTACATATTTGTATATAAAGAATATATGAAAAACTGTAAATGTTGAATGTTATTTGCCAAAAAAAATGCAAAATATTTGTTTTATCAAACACCTCCAACTCATCCATTCAAACATTTTGTCCGCTGGATGTGTTGACAACCGTCGCTTTCACAGCATCGCTATTGCACCTCGTTGCTGGTTTCTACGTTTCTTCGTTCCAAAAATCCAAAGAGTGAATTGCGACCTCTTCACAATCTATCCTCTTTGTCTGCTCATTCAAGGGAACGAAACACAATTGCGTCGTATGACGGTATACATTAGTGATGGGGTTTTCGGTACGATTCTAAATTTTTCAGTACACTTTAAGGTTCGGAAATACGTCAGTACATAAGCAAGATTTTCCGTACACTTTCGTACAATAAATTCTTTTTATGTGATATCATTTCAAAGAAAAATAAAACTGTGCTACTTTTCTTATATTGTTATCGATTACACAGTGCAACACGGAAAATTTACATGGACTTTAGCCTATATAATTGTTGGATTGGCAGTAAAAAATTTCACACATACAAGACTAAAAAGCAGAAAATAATAATTTAAATAAAAAAGAAAGCGACCCACGCTTTTCGTTTTAAATCATGCAAATATTTTCAGACCTACTAAAATTCATAATTACATATTTTCAAGACAATCTGTATGGGGTTATGAATCTGTATGGAGTTATAAATCAGTATGGGGCTAGGAGAAATTATTTTATACTTTTTAGTCCGTTTTAAAAACGTGGTATACATATTACAAAAAAAAATTTATATAAATTTTTAAATACTAAAATAGCAAAATGGAGTAAAAAAGGTTGTTTTCAAATTAATTTGATTGCCAAGAAAAGGAGGATAAAAACTGCAAATGCATAAAATTTAAGCAGTGATGCGTTTTTATTGGCACGGGGTGTAGGTATGTATTAGCAATTTGAAATAACATAAAGCACACTTTATGAAAAAATATATTTTATTTAACTATGATTTGTATTTGACTATGCCCATAAACTTTAGTGAATTCGTTCCATGAAGTTAAATTATGTATATATATGTACAAATAAAACAAAGGAATGGAAAACAAAATAAAAAGCATGATCTTTTAACACTTGAGAAATAGATTTAGAAGAAACTCTTTTGAATAAATCTATTTTTACCTTTTTATATTTACTGCACACTTACTATATAACATATGTGCATATGTATGTATATCTCCTTATAGATACACAATGGGAAAGATGGAAAGTATAGAAACAACAAATATAAATTTTTTCATGTTCACATTCTAAAACCACCCACATTATTTTCATTGAACTATTGTGAGCTTGTATCCGTATACAATATTTAATAATTATACCTCTAATAGCTCCCAAGTAATAGCGTATGCTACTTTTCATTTTTAATTTTGGCATAAACCCTATTATATGCAATTGTTTTATAACTTTGGTCCAGTTGTGCTCTAAATTGACAACTACCTTAAACAAACCCTTCATTAAACTCTTAGTCCATGAGGTGTGGCTAAATGTAAATAGCCAATCAGTCGGAAGCAAACAAGACCTTAATGTGTACGTGCTTTCTCATACTCACTCATGACCAAATTTACTGAACATATCGTTTTTAGTGTATGTGTTTATAAAGTGGCATGAAATTGATTTAAAAAATACCAGCAATTCTTGAAAATTCAGATACGTATACGGTCAATAAAAAAACAGAATTAATTTGAGTTTTGCTTATCATGTCTCTGCGTAAATTCCAAGCGAAATAAAAAAGGGGAAAAAATTATGCAGCAACAAACTATGGAGCACTAAAATATTAAAAAATTAAAAATATTTATAAATATTTGAAAAATGCGCGAAAAATTTGAGGCTGATGTGTATGCCATACAATTTAAATAATTGGTTTTGTTGTATAAATGTATATGCTGTATGGAAATATATAATAATAATAACAATATATCGAAATATATATTTTTGGTTTTATTTTCGGTTTTTAATTCCGACGCGTATATTTCTTTATAGAATGGTCAAACTGCTTTAAGCATTGCTAATAATCTTGGATACGTCACTGCGGTGGAAACATTAAAAGTGGTTACTGAAACGTCCGTAACAAATACAATAACTGGTGTGTTGGAAGAGAAGTACAAAGTGGTTGCACCAGAATTGATGCATGAGACTTTCATGTCCGATTCCGAAGACGAAGGCGGTGAAGAAGACTTAGATCATCAACAATACAGATACATGGCTACCGATGATTTGAAAACGAATGAGCAGGATCATCAAAATTATGACACTACAGACAATGTTGATGATCATCATCATGTAGATGCTCACGGCGGTCATGGGCGTATTTCTAGTGGTAGTGGGGTTGGTGAGAAAGGTAAGAGTTTTTATAAACATATACACAATTGTGAATACAATATAAAATAATAACTTTGGAGCTGCCTTTATACCTTATACACATTGTTTAAAAGATACATTTTTTTTTTGTGATCAGCGTGAATAGTCGAGTCGAAATAACTATGTCCGTCTATCCGTGATTACATGAACAATCTCAATCAAACTTAGCACAAAACATTAAAACATTTCTTATATCTAAAGTAAACAAGTGGTAAAATGGATGAAGTGGGCGTGGTACAAATAAAAATTTTGAAAAAATATCAAAAGAAGTACTGAAGCAAATTAAACCAAACTTAGCACACTTTTTTGACGTAGTCTCTAGAATAACTGAAAACCATAACCATAACCACGCTTACCGCCCAGACAAGGATAAACTTGAAAGGATAATATTAAAGAAATGTTGACATCAAAACAACGAAATTGTATATAAGAATAAAATATTTAATTACAAAGCAACTAGATATTTTGATTAGATGTTTTTTCTTAGGGTATTTGAAGTTCTGCTCGAATTCGACATAGAACTGAAGGTCCTTTCCATTTGTGTACAAATATAACTCATATAATATGAATGGAAAAACGTTAAATTTAAGGTTATTTTTCCCCAACTTTCACATACAGAATTCCTGGTGAATCCATTCATCTATTTTTTTCGCCTATAAATTAGGTTTTTGAGATATTTACATTAAAAATTTCCAGCCATTTAAAAAACAAAAAGTCTTAATTGAGAGCATTTCAGAAAAAAAAGAGGTTTATAGATATAGATAGAAATCTCTGAAGTCATTCCCATAACTTTTGCTTATTTCTATCGTTGATGTTATTTAACAATATTTTCTTATTCCATTGGTTAATTTCTAAATTTGTGTCATCCCATTTAAGGTTATATACACTGCCTAGTTGATTTAATGCGTTTGCCCAGAAAATATTTTTTTTTTTAAATCTTGTTTGTCAGTATATGCGGTATTCTTTTTTTATTGTACTCAAAAATGGTTTTTGTTATGAATTTAAGATGCAGGGCCAGCGTATAAATATGACCGTTTTCTACACCTGTTTCTAGCATTATAAAAAGGGAGCAGTGAGGCAGTCTAAAAATTTTCCTTATAAAATATAGTTGCAGCAAATTCGCAATCGATTAGTCAATGCATACGGACGTGTTTATCTAACTCTCTCAATCTGCTCTTAAATATTTTAAAGTTTTCGCTTACCGCTATAATTTTATTTTAATAATTTTGCCTTCTGCTACAAAGTTGTACCATAATGGACGATTTTTGGGCGAAATGCAACAGGCAGTTTGCAAGAAATGATTCTTCTTTAATTGTTCCTTGCGGAGGACTCAGCAATAAAGTATTTCACCGCGGATGCTGTGAGGACCCTATATCGGAATATGACGTTAAATTGTTTAAGATCCATCGGCATATCAAAGACTTTTGTTTTGAGTGTGTTGATTTGGCTGCTGAAATTGCTAAAGCCCATGACTCAACTATGGAAGCCCAAAGGGCTGGTTTCGACAGTCTTTTCATTGCCCTGGAAGCTAAATGGAAATCAATGCATGAAGCTTGTGGCGACCTAAAGTCTTACATGGTGACTGAATTGACCAAACATTTGAACCTTCATGCTGAAAATAAAGCTAGTTTCTCTCGTATTTCTGCTGAGCTGATAGCGCTAAAAAATGCACTTAAGGATTTTCCTAAAAATGGTTTTGATTTGGACTGAAACCGTTCATCATATGCTTTTACTGCTGGTGGTGAGTCATTCGCACCTGTTTGTTCGCAGTCTCTTTCTATGACCGCTGATTCTAATGATTACAATTCTCAACCGAATTTTCAAACTTCATCTAACGGCATCCGCTCTCATGTTGCTGCCCAAGTTCCTGATACTATGAATCGTTCGCTTGATATTAATAACAGCAATCACTCTCCTGCCGCTATAACATTTAACGGACAGATCTCTCAATCATCATCAGGCAACATTTACTCTCTTGCTGCTGCTCAATCTCGTAATAATAAATACCGTTTACTTGAAAATAAAAATGGCAATCGCCCTCATCTATATGCTATAACATCTATGCTCTCTCATAATTCTAACTTTTCTACTCAAATTACTCAAGTAGCTGATAAGAATATGAACCGTTCGCCTGCTATTATCATCGATCGCTCTCCAGCCGCTAAAATACCTAATGGTCATCTCTCTTATAATACTAATACTTCTAAAAAAATAACAGAAAAAAACCTAACTCTGTGGATACTGCTTCTGCTGCTCTCTCTGCTCAAACTAATACATTAATAAGTTTTTCTCCAGTTATTGAGCATGCTCCATCCCACTCGTCGTTTGATAATGTTAATTCCTCTAGTTATTCTGTTGCTGCTGCCCCCGTCGTAGCTGCTGCTGCTTCTGCCCGTGCTGTTGCTGCCTCTGCTGCTAACTCTGCTGCTGTTTCACGTGATGGTTGGGTTACAGTGCGTAACTAAAAGACTTCGAGATCGAATAAAGTTGTTTTTGGTCAAAATGATGACACTGAGCTTGATGTTATCATAAATATAAGTGGGTTCACATCTCGTCTTTTAAACCCACAGTAACTGAACAAAATATCATTTCTCACGTTAATAGGTTAGGTTAGGTTGGAGTGGCAGCCTTCTGCTTGAAAGCACACTTAAGCACATTTAGGCTCATTGTGATACCACAGTACGGCGCGACTCCCCCATTTACGGATTGGAGAACCATGAGGATTCCATAATGAATCTGGTTACGTCCTTAATATTTACGGATGATAGCTCAGACAGACTAGTGAAGAAAGGTGAGCCCAGGAGTTTTAGTCTCCTCCAGTCAGTCATTGAATGGCAGTCCTAGTCGTGCAGCATGTCTCCCCATTATGCAGTGTTCCGTGAGCACCGAAGTCGTAATGCTGATGGAGTTTCTGCTAAGGTTGAGTAGCTGTCTAGTTCGCCTATTGTCCATAGTGGTCCATGTTAGCCTGGTAATACCACAGGTATGCTCCGCTACCCAAGATCTCCAAGGTAGTTTTGCTTAATGGCTAATTTAATAGACGTAAGAGGGACACCAATGGTGCAGGAAGGTGATATATCTGTAAGCTGCGAGCCCTGTTTTGCTAATATAGGTGGACCTGCGAATGACTCGACAAAATGTTGAGTGAAGATCGGCAGTCGAGAACAAGCTTTGATGTAGTGAAAACACCGGCAAGGGACTTGATTGCTGCTTGGCTGTCGGTGTAGATGCAGATATTCTTATCGAATGAATCGTTGCGAATAAGCCACTTGGACGCTTGATAGATAGCCATTTCTTCCGCCTGAAAGACGCTGCAATGGTCAGGAAGTCGGAAAGAGAGTCTGAGATCTAACTTACTAGAGAAGATGCCACAGCCGACCCTTTCCTCCGATTTGGATCCATCTGTATAGATGTCAATTGAATTGTCAGTGACCACCTCGTCATCAACCCATTCCTCTCTACTGGGGATATGGGTGAAGAACGTGTGGTTTAAATTAGGGGTAGAGCAAACGTAGTCTACGTTAGTTGGTACGGACGTATGGTGGATTAAAATCTTGGCATGGCCCAGGTTTGACCGGGTCCAGCGAGTTAAGGCACTGAGTCTGGCAGCAGAGCACTTAGCTTGTTGCTTAACCAGAAGTGAAGTTGGCAACCAATGAAGGATTGCGAAGAGAGCTTTTGTGGAGGTAGTACGGAGAGCCCCAGTAATCAATATGGCTGCCGTTCTTCTAACCTTATCCAGTGGTTTAAGGTTGACCGCCTTTGCAGTAGCTGGCCATAAGAAGACGGATCCATAAAGAGAATTAGGCTCGACCACTGCTGAATAGAGCCAGGAAGTGACTCGAGGTTGAAGGCCCCATCTTGTTCCTAATGCCCTCTTACAGCAGTAGAGAGCGCAAGAGGCTTTCCGTACTCTCTCTGCTATATTAGCTTTCCATTGAAGTTTAGGATCAAGAACAAGTCCTAAATATTTGACGCGCTTGCTAAGGCAAAGCGAGGTACCATTAATTTTGGGTAGGGCAAAAGTTGGTATTTTATACTTTCTAGTAAAAAGCATGACCTCTGTTTTGGCAGGAATAACATTAAGACCGAATTCACGGCACCAGTGAGACAGAATGCTAAGTGAGTGATTTAGCCGTTCTGAAAGAGTAGCAACGTATTTGCCGGATACTGCAATAGCAATGTCATCTGCATAAGCTATTATTTTGCAGCCGGTTTGGTCTAATCTGTTTAGCAGTGTGTTCACCGCCAGATTCCAAATAAGAGGCGATAATACACCTCCTTGTGGTGTGCCCCTATTGACAACCTTTTTGACTTTATCATTTCCGATAGAGGAGCTGATGATACGTGTTTTAAGTAGTTTTCCTATAAATCTAACCAGATTAACATCAAGATTACGATTTATTAAGGCATTAACGACAGCAGACATTGTTGAAAGCCCGGGCAGACATTGTTGAAAGCCCCCTCGATATCGAGAAACACTGCAAGCGTGTATTCCTTGTTGGAAAGTGATTTCTCAACTTCCTCAATGAGTACATGTAGGGCTGTTTCCACTTCCCTTTAGTATAGGTATGCTGTGATTTGGATAAAAGAGTGGGATTGATAGAGTCCCTGATATGAAAATCAAGAACCCTTTCTAATGTTTTTAAGAGAAAGGAGGACAGACTGATCGGTCTGAAGTCCTTTGGGTTGGTATGGGACGCCTTCCCTGCTTTGGGTATGAAGACTACACGAGCCTCTCTCCAGCTTTTGGGAATGTACGAGAATTTTAGGCAAGCATTATAAATTTGCAATAGCCATGATGTTACGTGTTCAGCCCCTTGTTGAATATCCGCGGGAATGATACCATCTGACCCAGGAGATTTATAGGGGCTGAAGGATTTGATGGCCCACTTTAAAAGAGTGTCGGTCAATTGGATAGGGGAGAGGTTACTTAAAGGATGATCGGTCACAGGAGGACTATGATCAACGAAGGTTTCACTCCCCGGAAAATGAGTTTTCAGGAGCACCTCTAAAGTCTCGATTCCAGAAACAGTCCAGTGACCATCAGCTTTTTGGATACAGTCGAGAGCCTTAGGAGTCGTATTGAGGAGTTTTCGAAGTCGGCTGGTCTCGGAAGAGCTTTCTATGCTACCACAGAAGTTCCTCCAAGACGCCCTTTTGGCTTTTCTTATAGCGTACTTAAGTTCCCTTTGTTTTGATTTAAAGGGAAACCAGTCATTAAAAGCCTTGGCTCTACTAAAGAGTCTTCTGCATACTTTTCGTAGCTCTGCAATCTCCGAGGTCCACCATAAAGGTTCGGTCTTACCTCTAGGTTTGGAAGAATTGCATGCCGATTTGGCAGCAGTGTTAAAAAGTGCTGTAATGGAGTTTACCTCTCCATCAATATCGCAGTGTTTATTAATAGTGGGTAGAGCAGGCTGTATGCCAGACTCAATAATGGCATGGAACTTTGTCCAGTCAGTACGCTTCCTATTGATGAGGCTAGTAGCACCTGCAGAGTCTGTAGGATCTAGTTTATCAATGGTGAAGTTAATATAATTATGAACAGAAAAGGAGCACTCTTGCGAGACACTCCAGTCTTTTAGTAGGTGTGACGAGTGTTCACTTACTAGAGTGAGATCGAGAACCTCCCTTCTATTTGAAGTAATGAAGGTTGGCTCGTTCCCCCTATTAGCAATAACTAAGTCACGAGGAAGGATAAAATCAAAGAGAGACTCACCTCGTTCATTTGTGTCCGTGATGCCCCACATCTCGTGATGGGCATTGGCGTCGGCACCGATGATAACCGGGGTCCGTTTGCGATTAGCCTCTGCAACCAGAAGCTTCAACATATCGTGCGGCGGTGATGTACCGTGGTCATGGGCCATGTAGCTGGAGACGATCCAGGTGGCCATGGCGTTGATCAAAATAACCATGGCCACGTTGTCTTTATCGCTGAACCTGGAGAGTAAAAGAGCGTTAATGCTATTTTTGATAAGGATACAGGATCTGGGTTTACCTTGACCCTCCACATACACTATGCGGTATCCATTAATATTGAGTCCGCAAACCCGGTCATTAACGACCCATGGTTCTTGGACCAGTATGAGCTCCTCTCCTTTTTGAGACCGGCGGAGGAGCAGGGCTGCAGATGCAGTGATTGAGTGGTGAAGGTTAATCTGTAGAACCTTCACCATCATTAGGGTGAGCGATCATGATGACATCGATGTCCTCCTCTTCAGACAAAGGAGGAGCATCTGCGTCTGTGGCGACAAGCCCCATTTTTCCGAAAAAGTCGCCAACTAGTTCGGAGGTCGACATGACACTCCCATCATCGGAGAGAGTGTCGATGTCTGATTGAGGCAAGGTCTCGAAGAAGGCCGCAGCTTCTGCTGAAGGCTCTTCATTGGTTTCCTGCCCAGCAACTAACTTGTCGCATCTATGGACTCTGAGAGAGATCGACTCGAAACCGTAGTTGATCTCTCCCTTGCTGGCATTGAGAGGCGATAACGACTCTTCATTTAAAATGATAAGCGCTTCACGAAGGTGGCTCTTTGGATCGCTGACCTTGGCGACCTTTCAGTCGTGGGTGGGAAGCTCAAGGTTGCTTAATTTGATGAGCTCCAGGATTTCATCTGGCGAGAAGGGCTCTGCGGGAATCCAAGCCTTGGAGCGTGGGCGATTGGGTATTTGGTCTTTTGGTACAGCCGCAAGTTTAGTACCAGGCCAAACCTCCCCCAACATCGCAATTGCAGCCTTGTACAGATCCGCGGAGCGTTGGTCTGTACAAGCCACCTATTTAATATGGCCCTGATGCCAACCGGCATTACGACAACTGGGCGACGGACCTGGGTTAGCCGCAACAACATCTTTGTAAATGTTGCGGAGGGCCGCTTGCACCAATCTCCAGTTGTCTGGAGATATGGTGCCGTCGCTGTTATTGGAGTCGATGATGGCCCAGATGAGACCATCTTTCGCGACTTCATTGAAAGGCCGATTTAGTTTCGGCCTGGGTGGTGCCAGTCTTGGCCGTTTATGGTCTTGACGGACAGTATGGGCTGCTTGCTCAGTCGACCTCTGTCGTTTCTGTTTAGCCTTCGGGGATGGCGGGGGTGGACGGGCTCCTGTTGAGCCCATAAGAGAGTAGCATTATCCCTTTCGGAGAGCGAAGAAGGATCAAGCTGCTCCAGCCTGTTCAGGATCCTGAAGGCTGACCTTCTGGTCCTGTACGCCCGTGTTGACGCGGTGATATGCGCGCGAGCACCAGAGGTGGAAGCGGTGCTGGGGCCTGTACGGGTGGAGGTCAAGGCCGGCTTAGTTGCCGAATCCCGGGCTACACCAGTTAGGCGAACGAGCGGGGAAACAACTCTAGCACCTGGCAAATCTGCCGAAGTGATTAGGGTGTTCGAAACAAGCGATCGAACGCTTGAGCGGGATGTGCTGGCGCTTGCACTGGAAGGGGATGAGGCTAGCTTAGTAGCTGAGGTCTTACCGGTACCAGACAAACGAGCTCGAAGAGGAGCACCACCCGCACCTGACACAGTTGCCTGGGTGACGAGCGTGCTCGAAGAGGGTGTGGGTTTTGATGACGACGAGGGTGGTATGTTGGCCAAAACTCTCGTCGACACCGTAGGTCTGGTGGAAGAAGCACGAGAAGTTGACGCACCAGATGTTGTAGGTGGTGAATGGTTGGCAGGCGATTGTCTTACCAATCTATTGGGCTCCCCATGCGGGTTGGCCTTAGGTTTTTGGGTTTTTGTATTTTTCTTTGACGTATTCATGATTGTTGGGTCCCCACTCATGGCCGCTATCTCCGTCCGGATGTGTAGTCACCTTAATGGTCCCGTGGTTAGCTATGCCGAAGCAGGGAGGCCACGCGAGGGTTGGTACAAGTCCTTATGAGAGCAAGTACTCAGAGCCAGACCAGTGCTAAATGGGAGTCCTCTCAACCAAACCTACATCTCACGTTAATAAGTTCTCTGGAATTTCATTTAATCTTGTTATCTGCAATAAGTTTGTTACGAAGGATGTTTTACTGGATAACCTACGAAGACTAAACTTCAAACTTGGAGTCCCCGCTCGCTATTATGGAAAGTTTTTGACTCTGCTCTTTGGCCAGTCAATGTCAAAGTCAAACCTTTTAAGTTTTTTCGAAATATGGCAATAGCAGCTATCATTCAATGATGAATGATATGCCATGCACAAGAATTGGGAGTGTACTTTCAACTAATCGCTCTCTAAAAATCTACTATCAGAATGTCTCCGGATTACGAACAAAATCAAACTGTTTTCGCACTGCTACATCTCATTATGACTGCGATGTTCTTGTCTTTGTCGAATCTTGGCTGAATTCGGATTATTATGATGAAGAATTTTTTGATCCCAATCTTTATTAAGTCTTTCAGAAAGACAGAGACGCTCTTAAAACTGGTTGGTCTAGAGGTGGTGGAGTACTGATTGCTGTAAAGCATTGTCTACGTTCGTCGTTTTTCCCGTTTTTAAATGCGGACTCTTTGTATGATCAACTATGTGTCTGTGTACATAGCTCCTCTGGTCAACTGTTCATATGTGCTTCCTACATCCCTCCTGGAAGTTCTGAAGAATTATACGCAGCTCATGTCGATAATATCATAAGTCTTGCTGATAACTCAAATAAGCAACTATGCATTCTCGGTGATTTTAATTTAAATAACATAATCTGGTCACTTATAGGTAGTAATAATGTTCTCACTCCTACTAATGTTAACCGAAACAGTGAAATTTATCTGCTTGATGGTTTTTTTAGTTTGGACCTTAGTCAAATTAATTGTTTCTTCAATAAGCTATCTCGGATTTTAGATCTTGTGTTTATTAGCGATAGTTTTAAATATGAATTAATTCAGTGCACATTTCCGCTTACTTCTTCTGATATGCATCATGTTCCTTTTGTTCTAATTGTGGAGTTTTATGATTTTTATGAGTTGCCTACTAACTCAGACTAAGCAATTTTTAATTACCGTCTTGGTGATTATGATAACATTAACTTTGTTCTTGGTCATGTATGTCATTTAAATATAACGTGAAGAGTACAGGTGATATCAAACACCCTTGCTTAACTCCAGAGTACGTTCGAAATTCTGTTGACATTTCGTCACCTGTCCTGTGACGAGCAAAAATTTGGACCACAAATTTTAGCCGCACAATAACACCGTCCTCCAAACACCGCATGCCGCATAAAGAATTAAAAACACAATAGCCTGCCCCAGCATAGGCTGGGAGAAGATCACCGCAAAGGCGAAATGGACAATAAAGCGCGCAACAACAACAAAGACGCACACAGTTAGCACAAAGAAAAGGAAAAGCACAAATGTGCTACAACATCAAAAGATGTATACTAACATCTACGTGTGGGTGTATACTACAAAAACTACAATTGGGAGAGCAACAAAACAACAACACAATGCATTCCAGTGGCGACAGTCTGCACAATGGAATAACTGTATGGCTTGCTGTGGGCTATAAAAGGGCGAACAGAACAGAGATCTTTCTCTTTTGACTGGCAGCTGGCATCGGAGCAACACGTACCCTGGTAAGTACAAGTAGTGTGTTAGTGAGGAAAATTTTAATTATTCGACCCGACGGACAAAATTTGGGAGGACAGAAAAACTCCAAGTCTTGTAACCTGCGAAGACGTGTGCGGCTTGCCGTTGATCGTCGGAGGAACAACAAGCCGACTTGGTCAATAGTCAGGTAAAACTCCAAGTCTTGTAACCTGCGAAGACGTGTGCGGCTTGCCGTTGATCGTCGAAGGAACAACAAGCCGACGTGGTCTAAGAGACAAGATATCACGACCGACGCAAGACGCCGCATGGTACGTCCGTTGTACACCAGTCTAGCCGTAGCAGCGCTACGTCAGCGCGATCCATTGCATTCGTCCGTTATACTCCAGCCTACGCCCAGCAGCGCTACGCTACGCTAGTCTACGCACAGCAGCGCTACGTCAGCGCGATCATTCGCATTCGTCAGTTATACTCCAGCCTACTCACAGCAGCGCTACGCCAGCGCAATCATTCGCATTCGTCAGTTATACGCTAGTCTACGCACAGCAGCGCTACGCCAGCGCGATCCATTGCATTCGCCCGTTATACACCAGTCTATGCACAGCAGCGCTACGCCAGCGCAATCCATTGCATTCGCCAGTTATACTCCAGCCTACGCCCAGCAGCGCTACGCCAGCGCAATTATTCGCATTCGTCAGTTATACGCTAGTCTACGCACAGCAGCGCTACGTCAGCGCGATCCATTGCATTCGTCAGTTATACACCAGTCTACGCACAGCAGCGCTACGCCAGCGCAATCCATTGCATTCGTCAGTTATACTCCAGCCTACGCCCAGCAGCGCTACGCCAGCGCAATCATTCGCATTCGCCAGTTATACGATAGTCTACGCCCAGCAGCGCTACGCCAGCGCAATCATTCGCATTCGTCAGTTATACGCTAGTCTACGCACAGCGGCGCTACGTCAGAGCGATCCATTGCATTCGTCAGTTATACACCAGTCTACGCACAGCAGCGCTACGCCAGCGCAATCCATTGCATTCGCAAGTTATACTCCAGCCTACGCCCAGCAGCGCTACGCCAGCGCAATCATTCGCATTCGTCAGTTATACGCTAGTCTACGCACAGCAGCGCTACGTCAGCGCCATTCCATTGCATTCGTCAGTTATACACCAGTCTACGCACAGCAGCGCTACGCCAGCGCAATCCATTGCATTCGCCAGTTATACTCCAGCCTACGCCCAGCAGCACTACGCCAGCGCAATCATTCGCATTCCTCAGTTATACGCTAGTCTACGCACAGCAGCGCTACGTCAGCGCGATCCATTGCATTCGTCAGTTATACACCAGTCTACGCACAGCAACGCTACGCCAGCGCAATCCATTGCATTCGCCAGTTATACTCCAGCCTACGCCCAGCAGCGCTACGCCAGCGCAATCATTCGCATTCGTCAGTTATACGCTAGTCTACGCACAGCAGAGCTACGCCAGAACGATCCATTGCATTCGCCCGTCATACGCCAGTCTACGCACAGCAGCGGTACGCCAACGCGACCCATCGCATTCACCCGTTATACGCTAGTCTACTCACAGCAGCGCTACGTCAGCGCCATTCCATTGCATTCGTCAGTTATACACCAGTCTACGCACAGCAGCGCTACGTCAGCGCGATCCATTGCATTCGTCAGTTATACGCTAGTCTACGCACAGAAGCGCTACGCCAGCGCGATCCATTGCATTCGCCCGTTATACGTCAGTCTACGCACAGCAGCGCTACGCCAGCGCAATCATTCGCATTCGTCAGTTATACGCTAGTCTACTCACAGCAGCGCTACGCCAGCGCCATTCCATTGCATTCGTCAGTTATACACCAGTCTACGCACAGCAGCGCTACGCCAGCGCAATCCATTGCATTCGCCAGTTATACTCCAGCCTACGCCCAGCAGCGCTACGCCAGCGCAATCATTCGCATTCGTCAGTTATACGCTAGTCTACGCACAGCAGCGCTACGCCCGCGCGATCCATTGCATTCGCCCGTTATACACCAGTCTACGCACAGCAGCGCTACGGCAGTGCGATCCATTGCATTCGTCAGTCACACGCCAGCCCATTAAATATTAAATTGAATTATTCGAAGTGACATTGATAAGTGTAATTAATATTAAGTGAAATTAAACTTGAATTATTGTTATAATAAAAAAACCTGTGTGTCTAAATAAAGTGAGGGTCCCCTGCAAAATACAAATTTTGTAACGTAAAGAACCTCTGGAGCCCGCTGAGACTACCTCAGTATAAGACCGGGGAAATGGTTCGTTACAGTCCATATCATGGAATTCGTTTCCATGTACACTTGTTCTATAAAGTTTACTAATTTAGTTGATTGCCCCATTTCATGTAGTTTGTAAACAAGTAGTTTCTTGAGTTCCTTGTCAAAAGTCGCTTTAAATTCCACAAAGAAGGCGTATACCTCCTTTTTGTCGTTAAACTTTAAATGCACTATTGATGCATGGTTATATATGTTGTCAACTGTAGAATGTTTTTGTTTGAAACCTGCTTGAAATTCATCATTATTTTAGCTATACAGTTCATAAAACTAATTCCTCTGTTAGTAGCGTCTTCTCTATTTCCTTTTTTAAAAATCGGAAAAAGGATACCATTTTTGAAAGCTTTATCTACTTTTCCACCGACGTATATGGTGTTGTATATTTTTCATTTAGTAGTTCATTTGTAGAGTTTTTAAAAAATTCGTATGTTATCCTGTCTGCTCCTGGAGCATATTTTGTATTTCGTCTGTAGTGATAGGTGTGTCTAAATCTTCAATTTCTACTTTCATTTATGCATAAAGACAGTCTTTGGCTGTTTGAACTTTTTTTATTTTTTGCTTATGAATACATAATCATCTTTTATAAAACTGCAAACCTGATTTTTCATTTAGATTCTTAGGTTTTGAAAAACTGAAAATTCGGTGGTGTATGTAAGCTTTTTTCCTTCACTGTATACTTCTAATTGAGGTCAATCAATACCTTTTTTTCTTATGATTTTGGATCTAAAAAAAATCAATTGTTGTAGAACAAGATCTGATTTCAATGGCGGATAGTCATAGTCGAAATTGAAGTGTACTTTAACTAAACTATATTTTAATCGCATAAGAAATGCATGGCATTAAAGTATAGTTTACACTTTATTATTGACTATGACTATGCGCCAATATCTTTAGTGATTCTGTTCGGCAATCTTTGAAGGCGGTTGATTTTTACCATGTTTATATCAACTCGCTTTTCAATAGTGTCTGTCTGTTCGGGAGGAATTTTGCAATCGATTTTAAACTTACTTCCCGATGAGCTAGAAACTTGAAACTTTAAACATAGTTCAGAACTGGATGACAATGCAATACGAAATGTCTAAAATATACAGTATGTAACAAAATTGAGCAAATGACGGGACATTTTTGGGACATCAAAAATAGCCCCAAAATGGCGTGCAATTAAAAAGTAATAGCATCCAGATGAACAAAAGTGGAAAAAATTTTTTAAATCACATAACTCCTTCAGGTTCCAAAAGGGTCGACAGTAAATTATGATTTTTCAAAATTTGTTGGCCAAAATTTTTTCCAAGTTTCATTGCTGTTTTATTTCTCCTTGAGTGTACAAACATAATGCAAAAAGAATTTCTGAAATCGGATAAAATGGTATGAAAAGTATAAATTATGGTCGAAACTTCTGAACTTTGAACCTCTTGTGGTATCAATAAAAATTATACGATTTCAAAAATTTATTTTGTATTATATTTGTACACTCAAGGAGAAATAAGAAACCTGTAGAATTTGGCCAAAAAATTTTGAAAAATCATAATTTATTTTCGAAATTTCAGTACTTTCAAGACCCTTTTGAAACCTGAAGATATTATCGGCTTTCAAAAATTTTTTTCCACTTTTATTGATCTGAATGTGTAGACACTTAGCTATGCTGATACTTTTGAATTTTACGCCATTTTTGGCTTTTTTCATGTCTCAAAAATGTCCCTTCATTTGCTCAATTTTGTTACATACTGTAAATATAATATGTAAAATATTAGCATCGGAAGTTTTTCAATTTTATTCATAGATCAAAGCATTGCAATCATCGTTGTAAAAATTATTGCTGTAGCGGAAGTAGAATATACAGTGCCGGTCATATCATTTGCAATCGAAATCATTTACACTTTAAATGACTTCTTAAGTTCACTAATATAATTTTTATCAAAAATCTTTTTTATTTAAAACCAAGTGTATTTATTGCCATTTATCAAAAGAAATTAAAAGTATAAAATTATGTTGCAAATAAAAAGAGAAAGAAGTAATATTAAATTAAAGTCTGATTTGATTTGAAGAGGTCAAAACATTTGCAACTAGAAAAAGTTAATGTGAAAATTTTAGAAAAATCGAGAAAGTTTTCAAAATTTTTTCCTATACCCAATATTAGCGGTCACTGTTGCACGTCTACGTGGCATTTCCTCTATTAAATGTTTCACGTGATTAATTCGAACTCGCTTCCATTGCTTTTGATCATCCCCATGCAGATCCCCCAATTTCTTAAACGTATTCGTGCCAATCTTTCGCTTCACGAGCATCTAATGGCTCGCAATTGGGTTAAGATCAGGGGATTGTATTGGACAAATGAGAAGTTGTAAATTTTTTTTGCGACAAGGCAAGCTTTTACCAATTTAGCCGTTGGCTTTGGGGTATAATCCTGTGGGAACGTCCAATTAGGCGGCATTTCCAAGCTAGCGTACGAAAGTATAATGTCTCTTAAAAGGTTTTTATAATCGTTGTATTTCATAATTTCCCAAATGTGATGCGTTGGACCCACTAGCTGAAAAGCAGCCTCAGACCACAACAAAACCTCCTTGGTGCTTCACCGTACCCAGTGTATGTCTAGGGTCGATTCTTTTACCGCGTGGCCTTCTAACAAATTGTTTTCCGTCAGAACCGCACTTGTTAATTTTGCTCTCATCTAAGAACAATACGTTTTGCAACTGTTGAAAGGTCCAGTTTTTGTATTTATGAGGAAGTTTTAAACGAGTTAAGCGATTTTTCTTGGGGCCAGTTTTTCAGTGCGAGTTTAACTCAGTTTCTAGTTTAAACTAAGTTTTCAGTCAATTTTGATTGAAGTTCAAATTGCCATATGTTTTGGCAGCAACTTCTTTTAAATAAAAGTGTCTGTGAATTTAAAAAAAAAAAGCAGCATTATTAATTTTTCTGGTGAAGAGAACGTGAGTGATGCTGAAATGTACGAAATCTTAAACATTACAGTTTTAAGAAGACTTCGAACAATAAAATCGCGGCCAAACCATTTTCATATATTTGGAGAGAAAGGTTTTTATGAACGATTCCGTCTTACAAAGTCTTCTACGCATAGCGTTCTCGGGCTTATTGGCCCACATATAAGGAATCGAACAAATCGGTGTGACATTGCATGTGCAAAAGAGTGTTAAATGTTTTCGACTTTTCTCCCGCACTTGCCCTTTTCGTTTGCTTGCACTCTATTAATTTGTGCTTCTCTACAACTTCTAGTAGGAAAGAAATCTCCGCGGAGCTGAAATTAAAACTGCTTTTAATATTTTTTCTTTGAAATCCATTTTTTAATTTTAGACTTAAATCTTTTTCTGTCGACAAAAAAATGATCAGCTGTTAGAAATAAGCAAAAATTTCGATAATTATTTGATATTTCTCGGTGTTGCCATACACAAAAAGCAATTACTGAGTTGAAATTAAACTCACACTGAAAAATTGATTCTATAGTTAAACGTAGATCAGAGTTAAGCGACGTTTAACCAAACTTAGTTTAAACCGAGTTTAAACTCTTACTGAAAAACTGGCCCTTAGAGTAAACACTTGTTCGGCAATGCTGTATGCACTTAATCCACTTTTTCTAGTTCTTTTTGAGATAATCTATTTCACCCCCTTTCAATCTAAGTCCAATTGAGAGCCATTGGATGCTCGTGAAGCGAAAGATTGACACGAATACGTTTAAGAAACTGGAGGATCTGTATGAGGATCTTCAAAAGCAATAGAAGTGAGTTCGAATCGATCAGGCGAAACATTTAATAGAGCCAATGCTACGTAGACATGCAACAGTAATCGCTAATAATGGATATGCGACAAAGTTTTGAAAGCTTTTTCGATTTTTCTTAAATTTTCACATTAACTTTTTCTAGTTGCAAATGTTTTGATCTCTTTAATTCAGACTTTTATTTAATATAACTTCTTTCTTTTTTTATATGCAACATAATTTTGTACTTTTAATTTTTTATAATAAATGGAAATAAATACACTTTGTTTTGAATAAAAAAGATTTTTGATAAAAATTATTTTAGTGAACTTAAGAAGTCATTTAAAGTGCAAGTGATTTAGGTTGCAAATGATTTGACCAGCACTGTAGGACAAATGGGGCATAACATGGGCATGATATATTATGTATAGTTGTGTTTTTTTTCTCAATTGTTTTAATTCTATTAATTGGACAATATATCGGAAAAATTTTCTGTCTGGTGTTTTCAATCTGCTGGTTCCAATTCAGTTTGTCATGCTATGCACAATCCAAGATAATTTATGCTAGTTACTGTCGTTTATTTCTCTTTGAAAAGGTATTCCTGGTAGTATTTCATATTTTTATTATTTTTGTTCTAGATAAGTTCAACATCAAGTATTGTTCCTTAAACCACTATTGCAATATTATTGTATATCTTGTAGAAATTCTGTAAAAGTATTGGCTGTGAAAATAAAAAGTCCATCATCGGCATAGAAAAACATATTAAAAACAAAATTGGGATACAAATTTGGAGCCCCACGGAACTCTTATTTTGACCGTTTCAATGGTGCTTTTATATTCATTGACTTGTGTGAACTGCTATCTATCGTACATAAATTCTCTAAAAAATTAGCATCCGATATATTGAATTATTTAAATGCACATGTTTCTTTCTAAAGTATATATATTTACGAATTCTGGGCTCCTAACGTTATTTTTCATTGCGCTGAATTTCGGGCAGAAAGGTGACCCGGCTGACGTGAAACGTCCCAAAAAATCTTAAAAAGCGTCACCTCCTGCGTTGATTTTGCAATACCTGCTTGTCACACCTGTCTGTTTACACAATAATTTCCGTAAGTCTAAGATAACTTGTGTACTTTTATGACAACATATGCACAAGTTTACAAATTACAAAATAGGCAAAACCACGCCCATCTTTCTTTCATCCAAAAGAAAGTTTTTGAACACAATAAACATCGATAAATATAGTAAATTTAAGTAAAGTGCGAATTTGATCCAGATCTGAACAAAAATAGTAAATAGGTAGATATATTGACTTCAAATTCTGCACACGTTCATATAAGCACATACATAAATACATATATATATATATAAGTATAATAATAAATAATATTTTACTTTTATTATTTTTATGCACAAAAGAATTCTCGGAAGTTGTAACCGTTATAAATCAATACGCTGTTAAACAAATTGACAATGTTGCAATAACACGGCCACCTGTACATCTAGGGTAGGTACAATTAAAAATACTTAAATTAAAAAAAATCGATTCTACTAAAACTAAATTACTAATAAATATACTTAATAAATAAATTACTAATAATTTATTTAATTCACTACTTGGAAATTATCTACTATGAAAATTTTTTTTTAATTTTTTTTTTATTTTGAAATCCTGGCTTAATCCGCACAAGTTACGAAAGGGTTGTGATCTTCATGCAAATTTTTTTTTAAAAAAAAGTGCAAAACCACCTAGATTTTATCAGCGATCAGACAGGTTCATCTATACTTGAAGGGCCTGCTGTCAAAAAGTGATATCCAACACTTTCTCCCAAATGGTGTTTTTTTTTTTGTTCTATAAAATCATTTTGATATTTTGCCGCTTTCAGATCTTCAAGGTATTGCTTATTTTTTGCAAAATAATTTTTCGAAAATCGCATTTCGGTAAGTGCGGACCTAACCTTCAGTTACAACGTGATAAATGTTTACGTATCCTAATGCAAAAAACTCACTAAGAGCATAAAATTCAAACTTATATATATCACGTTTTGACCGCCGGGTATCCCTGCACTTATCATCGCCAAAACTTTCAGCATTTATGCTATTTGTCATTATGTTTTCAACATGAAAATTTTACGTTACATGTATCATGAAAATGAACTAAACAAATTTTCCAAGAAAAAAAAATATGAAAAAATAGGGAAATGTGTACGTTTTTTGCTCTCCTGTAAAATTTTGAAATTCTTGGATATCACGTTTTGACCGCAGGCCCTTCACATGGTTTTTCCTACGGAAATTAATCTGTCATTTTCTTTTGGTCGTACCACTGGTTTTTTCATTGACAGTAGTAGTCTAACACGTCTTCGACAACCGTACGCACAGAGCGGGAGATATTTCCCCCCTGATCGCATATATCATCAACAGATCGCAGATTATGAGAAACTTTGATGACATAGTAAATACGCGTTTACAATGTATGTTATGATGATTAAAATGGTAAAAATGGCTGCCTGCGAGCGCCAGCACACTTAAGCCAACAAGGCCCATTGTGATACCATGTAAACGAAGCTAAGCCCCTATCCCTCTAATTCAAACCATTTGAACCATTGAGTACTTTTCAGGGAGATAAGTAAGTGTCTTATCTGTATATTAGTCACGTCTTTAAGGTCATCGAAGACAAAGCTGTCCAGATGGTTCTTTCGTACGTAAATCAGAACTGGGGGTTCCTGTTCTTCCTCAGTGCCATAGCTCCTATTGTTCGCTTGCAAGACTTAAGCGCTGTTATTGCTTTATCTATCCGGGTATTATGCTTCCAGCTAAGTTTTTTGTCTAAATTGAGTAAATGTGCAATAAAAGGTGGTACTTTGTACCCATAGTAAAATAAACAATAAATAGGGAGAGTAGTATTAAAGTACTTCGGATTGTCAAAAAATATGTAAAAAAAAGTCATCGACAAAGTTTGAGACAAATGTATTCCATACCCAGAGTCGCATTTTATTAAAAGAGTAGTATGCATGAACTATTGCGACTATATACCATATTCTTTTAATAAACAGACATATTATAACAAAAATAACTGTTGAGAATACAACTGCTTCATTAATAAATGTTGGTTTATTTCTACACAAACATTCTTAATACTTGATGATTAACTATTTGTTTTGCATAAAGTAGATATGGCGAAAGTTGTATGTACATATATATTGAGCATATATTAGGGGTCTTTAATTTCTATTGTTTATTGGATATTTCAAACTGTCTAAAAAAGAAGATGCATTTTTATATGTTTTAAATAACATGTCTATATATTTTTTCTAGTGATTCCACGCTCAAGTTTAAATATTTTGATAATTAAATTATAAACTATTTCTAAAAAGTCTTTTATACATTATACAGTCTTTAACATTTTTTTGTTTGCAACCAATTTCTTTTTTAGTTTTTTTCTATTTAAATATTTAATTCTAAAATGAATGCTAGATCTAAAAAAAGTTTTTTGACATCGGTGGTCAAGTCCACATTCATGCTTTTTGAAACTAAGAAATCACTTAAAGTTTGAAATATTTTGAAATTTTGTCTTGATTAATTGTCCAAAAAATGTTTTCTAAATATTTAAAATTCATTAAAAATATTTCTGAGGGTTTTTTTTAAATCGCCTTGGGCCACCTGATTAACCCAAGTTATTGAACTGTTTTCTTTACTTTCATGTTCAAGAAGGTTTAGTTTACGAATGATGTAACCAGCCACATACTCCAGTGCATCCTCATGAAATTGGCCAATGTCAGTTGAAGTAAATTCTTCAATAGGAATAACATTTTCTTCCATATTATTATTAACTGACATTTCTTCCATCGCAATAACACATTCATCCACAACATGACCAGGTATATTGTCTGTAGCTGATGATGTTTGGTCCAACCAAGGTGTATCGTCCACCTCAACATTAAGTGCGGTGCTTATGACTTCGGTGTTTCGTGCTAGTGTACAAAAATGTATATTATTCAACTGGTTTGGTAGAACTTACTCAGTTTGGACCTGCTTGTGTTCATGATTGATTGATGCTGTATTTGAGCGATTCTCAACTCTAAGATCAAATGGTCAGATTGAAAACGAAATTTAATTTAAAAGGCTTAGCAATAACTTACAGCATTTGACAATTGTTTTCTTGGTTCAAGGAACATTTGAATGCTTATTTTGCATATGCAAAACAAATTTTGCCCAGAACCAAAGCCAAAATTCTTGGCAGAAAGAACAATTTAGTATGAACGTTTTCCTATCAGCGGATACCATATCAAAAATTTTCGTTGTATCATTAGCCGTATTCACGATATTGTGCATATTGTCTTGCATCATTGCAAATGCAATTTTTATTGCACATCGCATATATTTGTTGTTGTGATAGCAGAAATATTTTGCATTTACAATGATGCAAGACTATTTGCACAAGATTGTGAGCACAGCTATTAAATTTTTAGTGCTTATTACTTACGTATTTACCATCACATGATTTGCTGAACCTACTGACTTTAACTTTTGCGTTGTAACGCAAGGTAATTTTTGCGACGGACACAAGTGAGACGAGTCTTTAAATTCCGTGCTACATGCATTATTCCACTTTTGCCGTACTACATTATCTTTTAGAGGGCGAAACATGCTAATATGTTCATTGGCAAAGGTGGATTTACACAATGAGCACGTATTCCCCGGCATATTGTAATTATTTAACTTTTTCAAAATTTTTCACAATTTTCAAATTCAAACTCGAACAACAAAAGAAAATTGGATTTTCATTTTGTAACGTAATTTTAATACTTTTTGATATAAAGAGGAATGCAACCATGTGCTATAAATTTTCTGACAATAATTTTTTTTGACAACCATTTGATATTAAAATCAAATGAATTTCAAAAATTTCATTCATTTAAAGAGGGGAGAATTCGGCTTAGCATACTTCTTTATTTTACTATGCTTTGCACCTTCTAATAAAGATGGCAAGTTCGGTTTTCTTCGGATTGACACTTACTGGTCCATTTGGTGAGAATGTTTAGAGCAGATTGCATAACATCCCCTAATGTGCTCGGGAATTTACCCGATATAACAATGGGTATGTCGTCTGCATATTGCTTTTGCATGCAGTTGCTTTGAGGTATAGAGGCAGTCTATTGACAACTAGTATCCGAAGAAGTGGTGAGAGTACCCCCCCGCCCCCCTTGCGGGCGTACTCTGGAGAACTAGAGAATTCAGGGCCGTTTCAACCGATTTGCCTTTGTATGCATGTTGCTACTGTG